>CAUYLG010012251.1:0-110261 GCA_963573385.1 Cacajao melanocephalus | reverse complement strand
TTCCTTTCTATGTGTAGTGCTTCTTTCAGGAGCTCTTGTAAGGCAGGCCTGGTGGTGATGAAATCTCTGAGTAATTGCTTGTTTGTAAAGGATTTTATTTCTCCTTCACTTATGAGGTTTAGTTTGGCTGGATATGAAATTCTAGGTTGGAAGTTCTTTTTATTAAGGATGTTGAATATTCACCCGCACTCTCTTCTGGCTTGTAGTGTTTCTGTAGAGAGATCTGCTGTGAGTCTGATGGGCTTCCCTTTAGAGGTAACCTGACTTTTCTCTCTGGCTGCCCTTAGCATTTTTTCTTTCATTTCAACCCTGTGAATCTGATGATTATGTGCCTTGGGGTTGCTCTTCTTGAGGAATATCTTTGTGGTGTTCTCTGTATTTCCTGGACTTGAATATTGGCCTGCCTTGCTAGGTTGAGGAAGTTCTCCTGGATAACATCCTGAAGAGTGTTTTCCAGCTTGGATTCATTCTCTTCATCACATTCAGGTACACCTATCAAATGTAGATTAGGTGTTTTCATGTAATTCTGTATTTCTTGGAGACTTTGTTTATTTCTTTGTACTCTTTTCTCTCTAATGTTGCCTTCTCATTTTATTTCATTGAGTTGATCTTCAATCTCTGATATCCCTTCTTCTTCTTGGTTGATTCAGCTATTGAAACTTGTGTATGCTTCGTGAAGTTCTCATGCTGTGTTTCTCAGCTCCATCAATTCATTTATATTCTTCTCTAAGCTGTTTATTTAGTTTGCATTTCTTGAATCTTTTTTCAACGTTCTTGGTTTCTTTGCATTGGGTTAGAACATGTTCTTTTAGCTCAGAGAAGTTTATTATTACCCACCTTCTGAAGCCTGTTTCTGTCAATTCATCAGACTCGTTCTCTATCCAGCCTTGTTCCCTTGCTGGTGAGAAGTTGTGATCCCTTGGAGGAGAAGAGGCAATCTGGTTTTGGGTGTTTTGATCATTTTTGCACTGGTTTCTTCCCAACTTTGTGGATTTATCTACCTGTGGTCTTTGTGGTTGGTGACTTTCGGGTTGGGTCTCTGAGTGGACATCCTTTTTGTTGATGATGAAGCTCTTTCTGTTTTTTTAGTTTTCCTTCTAACAGTCAGGCCTCTTTGCTGTAGGACTGCTGGAGGTCCACTCCAGAACCTGCTTGCCTGGGGATCACCTGCAGCAGCTGCAGAACAGTAAGGGTTGCTGCCAGTTTCTTCTTCTTTTATCTTTGTCCCAGAAAGATACCCACCAGATGTCAGCCTAAGCTCTCCTTTATGAGGTGTCTCTTTGGATATACAGCGGTTAGGGAGCTGCTTGAGGAAACAGTCTGTCCCTTATAGGAGTTCAAGTGCTGAGCTGTGAGCTCTGTTGTTCCATTCAGAGCTGCTGGTCAGGTACGTTTAAGTCTGCTGCAGCAGAACTCATAACCAACTTTTTTTTCCCTGGTGTTCTGTCCCGGGTAGGTGGGCTTTATTTATAAGTTCTTGATGTGCTGATGCCTTTTTTCAGAGATGCCCTGTCCAGCTAGGAGGTAGCCTAATCACAGTCTGCCAGCAGAGGAGTTGCTGAGCTGCTGTGGGCTCTGCCCAGCTGCTGTGTGAACTTCCTTGCAGTTTTGTTTATAGAGGTATAATTAGAACTGCCTCAGTATTGACAGTCTGCCTCAGTAATGGCAGACTGTCTCTGTAATAGGGGACTGCCTTGGTAATGGCAGACTGCCTTGGTAATGGCAGACTTCCTCGGTAATGGCAGACTTCCTCGGTAATGGTGGCCTGCCTCAGTAATGGCAGACTGCCTTGGTAGTGGTGGACTGCCTCGGTAATGGTGGATGCCCTTCCCCCCACGGAGCTGGACCATGCCTGGTCCAGCTGTGCTTGCTGTGAAACTCTCAATCTAGAGCATTTCAGATAGCTGGTCTTTGTGGGAGGTGGGACATGCTGAGCCAGATCACCTGACTCCCTGTTTCAGCCCCCTTTTTTTCAGTTGAATGGGCGTCTCTGTCTCCCAGGGAGTCCAGGCACCTGTTGAAATGGTCTCCCAGATTTGTGTGAGTTTTTGTGCAGAGACCCACTGTGCCAGCTGAAACAGCCATGCTGAAAACTCATGGCGCTTTTCCACCTGGGAATCTCCTGGTCTATGGGCAGTAAAAACTTGTTTGGAAATGCGGTGATCACTCACCCTCTGCGTTCTTGCTGGGAACTGTACTCCAGAACTGTTTCTATTGGGCCATCTTGGATCAGACCCAAAAAGCGGTTTTAATTGGAGAGGCAGCAAACCAAGAAGACGGTAAATTGTAGTCACAAGGACCATGTTAAATTTTAAAATTTACCATAGAGTTTTAAACGGAAAACTTGGTATGGGAGGCACGCAGGAGTGGTGCAGGGGTCAGGGTCTGTGCGTCTTATTCCAATGGCTATCTCAGATAGGCACCCATCTGGTGGTCTAGTTGGTATTACTTTAAATTCAGCCCGATGGTGGTAGACTAACTGTTACTGACTTTTCACTAAGCAGGAGGATTCTGCACTCAGGACTCCATGTGTGGTTTCTTTCAAAATTGGCCTCTGGAATTTCTCAAGCAATAGCGTAATTAAATAAGCGGTCATTGCCAGAGGGGAGTGTCTGGAGAGGGAAGAAATGAAGAGATAAGAGTGGAGAGAAAGAAGAAAAGGAAAGTGGGTGGTTAAACTACATTTTTAAAACTGAGGTTCTCAGTTATAGCATGCTCCCCACATTTTATCACCCCTGACAGAATTTAGGAACCCCCTCATCTTGTCTTCCACTTCAGGTCCCCTAACTGTCCTTTTACTCTCTAGGGTTTCTTTTCTTCCTCACGACCTTTTCTCCCTGCAATTTTGTAAGATATTCCTATCCCAGTGATTTAGTTCCAGCTTATAAAATTGTGTCTTTGTCACTGTAATCAAATTGGAAGGCCTCTGCTTCATGGTTGGATTCTGTGACCAGGAGACTCTTATGAGTCATTGGCCAGGTCTCTGTTAGGAAAGTAAAAAAGAACAATGGAGGCAATTATTCCAGTGATTTCAACTATAAATCCTATTTTGCCTGAATTGTCTGAACGATGAGTATTCTGTGAAAATGCTGCTCTCTAGTGCAATAGAACTGCAAACGATGCACATCTATTTCTTATCATCTCAGCCAACATACCCAGAGATACAGATCTAACAAAACAGAGGTGATTTGGTTATTCAATCATAATATAAATATGGGGAAGAGAAGGGAAATTTCAAGCTTGAGGACACTATAGTAGGAGTAAGTGTGCTATGTTTAAGAGGTCACAGATATTCCTGAGCAGGAAAAAAAAAAGAGGTCACAGATAAAATTAATATTACTAATACATCAATAGGCAATTACTAGTAGCTTACTACACACACAGAAATAAACTGTGAAGACAGAGGAAGTGTTAAATGGGGCCGCCAACTCTAAGGAGTTGTTTGCAGGTTGGTCTTGCAGAAAGCTGTGAAATAGGAAAATGCATGATTGAGAGCTATAGAAGGGGGCACAGGCTCTGAACCCATACTGTTCAATATAGTAGGCTCTGGCCACAATGGGCACTTGAAATATGGCTTCTCAAAACTGACACATGCTTTAAGTATAAAATGCAAACTAGATTTCTAAGACTTAGAAAAAAATGGAAATATCGATAATTTAAGTTTATTACCTGTGGAAATGGTAATATTTCTGATATATTAGATTAAATAAATTATATTGACAAAATTTATTTGACCTGATTCTACAGTATAACATAAACTTCTTAAGGGATTTGCATTTTATTTCTACTGGACAACATGGTTTTAAAAATGGTATTTTAGGCTGACGCAGTGGCTCACACTTGTAATCCAGCACTTTGAGAAGTCACAGTGTGGGGATCACGAGGTCAGGAGTTTGAGAACAGCCTGACCAGCATGGTGAAACCCCATCTCTACTAAAAATGCAAAAATTAGGTGGGTGTGATAGTGCACACCTGTAATCCCAGCTACTCAGGAAGCTGAGGCAGGAGAATTACTTGAACCCAGGAGACAGAGGTTGCAGTGAGCTGAGATTGTTCCACTGCACTCCAGCCTAGCTGACAGAGCAAGAGTCCATCTCAAAAAAAAAAAAAAGGGGGGGTATTTTAGAGGAAGGACAGCTTGGCAGAGAATAGACTAATCTGGGTCCTCCAGAGGAAATGGACCTTGAATGGGTCTTGCTGACTTGGAGAGGCAGAGAGAGAAAAAGTCAAATATGGAAAAGATCCAGTTTGAGGGATATTACAGAGAACAGCCTGAGAAAGAAGGATAAGAAAGGAGAGAAGGAATGCAAGGAAAGTGAACCTTAAAGCCAGGCAGAAGGTTCTAGGTTCCTCAGCATCCAGAAAAGAAGCCCTTGAAAGGATCTGAGTAATGAAGGTTCTGGGTGAAAACTGAAGTTAAGAATGAGAAATTTAGACATGGGTTATTAAACTCCTTAGCATATTAGAAGTTTCTTCTGGGTGCCGTGGCTCATGCCTGTAATCCCAGCACTTTGGGAGGCCAAGGCAGACAGATCACCTGACGTCAGGAGTTCAAGACCAGACTGATCAACATGGAGAAACCCCATCTCTACTAAAAATGTAAAATTAGCTGGGCATGGTGGCACATGCCTATAATCCCAGCTACTTGGGAGGCTGAGACAGCAGAATCACTTGAACCAGGGAGGCAGAGGTTGCTGTGAGCCAAGATCACGACGTTGCACTCCAGCCTGGGCAGCAAGAGCAACGCTCCGTCTCAAAAAAAAAAAAAGTTTCTTATATAATGACTAAATTCAGATCCCAAAATAATACCACAAGAACTATACAGCTCAGCCACCCAATTCAATAGGAAGTTACAGCACAGTCTCACACACATCCAATTAACCTTGGCCTTTAGTGAACCTCTGGGTTCCTTTTGTCATTTTCAAATGCTATCACCCAGAGGTGCCATCATTGATATTGGGGAGAGGAGTAAAAGAAAAGAAAGTCAGTAGGTGATATGGAAAAGCTTTTAGATGATTCCATTTGAATTAACAGCCCTCTTTATTTGTCTGGGAAAGAAGATACTTTTTCTTGAAAGTGCTTTGAAATGATGATGTACTTGTCAATAAACATCAATTCTTTTCAAATCATGTTTGCAAGTTTGTCTTCCTCTAGCTCGCCCCTTATGTTAGTCCAGAATATGATTGTTACAAATAACTGGGTGAGCAAGACTATGAAATGTGATCATAAAGTAAGTGATTATTTCTAAACTCATCTTTGTCACATTGTAATGCTTCACAAAGCACCTTTCCCTGGGCTACAATTCATTTTAATTGATGCCATCAGCACTATATCTGTATCCTGAGTGACTTCACAATACCCTCTATTTCAAGAGAAACAGTCAGGTTATGGGTTTGTTAGTAATAAAAACTACCAAGGAGCAGTTTGTGGATTGTAAAAGCAATGCAAATTCTAAAGAGAAGTAATAAGAGAAATAATGAGCATCCTCCTCACTTCTTGGAAGTGAACAATTCCAAGCTCCTTGAAGCAACACTTAACCTATTGTATTAAACAGTAATGGACAAATATCAGAAATGACGATGTCAGCTTTCAGAATCTGTTGACATCAAAACATCATTTAAGTTAAATTCTCCAAAGTATTATATCTGTCAAGTTTCCTTCTACACTATTCTTTTCCTACTAGGACAGAACCTTAAACCCTAGAAGAATAATTTTGCTTGTGTGTTAATGATTTGTTTACTGGTTCATTCCAGAGTGTGAGCTGGAAAAAGGGGAAAGTGTCATAAATTGTTTTTTATGTCCCATGGTTTTTCTACTGCAGAATCTATTTGCAAAGCCTAGCAAATTAGCATTAAGCAGGCTGCTGTGGAGACTTCAGCACTAACTAGAGCACAGGCTTCATGCATTTTTCCTCCACTCCAGCCTCCTCTGGAGGGTACCTGCTAAACCTTTGTGACATACAACAAAGCAAAGAAAGTGATAGAACAACAGCCCCAATTACACAGGCTGATCCTTGTTTCTTCTCTCTCTACAGAATTCGTTGGACTGAAAAGCAGTTTCTTTTGGAGGAGTGAGAAAGTGGTTATAGAATAAGAAGGGCTTGAGAGGGCTTCATTTTAGGAGACAGTTTTAGGATGAAAAGAGATTTCATGAGTGTGATTTACTTGAGGTGACCTTTGGGGGGCTCCTATAAAAAGGAAGTTCATGCGGAATGGGAGGTGGCTTTGGAGATGCAGATTCTGGTGAGCTAAGAGGGCTTAATCAAGAGCAGGCAAGGGTTAAGTGGTGTCAAATATGCAGTAGCAGCCTTCTTCCCCACTTGCTTGAGGCAGGTCATCACAACCCTTCTCAATAAACGGGTCCAGGAGCCACTACAAATGAATGGGCATTTGTACTTGAGGTGAAACCATTTGTCATAACTGCCCGGACTTTAAGACTGAAAATAAAAAGAACCACCTATTTCCTTTTGCAGCTTGATTTATCTAATGTTATTTGAGAAAGAAAGAAGACAAAGGTTCAGAAGAGACCAAAAATGAATAAATTGAGACACTAATCCTAGGGACATTATCATAGAGTTGTCAACCTCTGAGTCCCTACACTTATAATGTGCCAAGATTGTAAGTGTCATCCCTCAGCTTCATGATAGCCCTTTGCAATGGGCATTTGTTATCATCTCCTTCACTTTTTTCTTTTTTTTTTTTTTAAGATAAAGAGACTGGGAGTCAGAGAAGTCAAGTGATTTTTCCAAAACCAGAAAACACAAAAGTAGCAGAGCTGAGATGACTACTCTGGTCTTCTAATTCCAAATTCATTCTTCTAAGCGATTTCCCAAAACAGGAGATGGTTTTAAAGGTATATATGTATCTTCTATTTATGGGAAGTGATACTGGTATTCTATTTAGAGAAGTTATATAAAATCTTCCTTTAAAATAAATAATATTTCAAAAATAAGCTTAATTTAAAGAAAATAAAAAAGTTTGTATATTTATGAAAATATACCAAATGACATTGCTCTAAATACATCTCCTTTCTAGCAAGCCAAAGTGAAACCATTTGAAATAAGTGGCATTTACTGACCACTCCTTAAAGTTCACACAAAAGAGGTAGTACTCAAACTTAAACATACAAGGTGAAGAAATAGCTTACTCAGCCTGTTGAGCTTCCTCTTCTACACTCTTGGGAAACTCCCTCTGTGTTAATCAAGCATTCTCAGGCCTTGTAAGGAGTTTTCTATTTTCAGTAAACTGAGATTGCAGTTGGAAAACTAACAGGTATCTGTCCTGAGCTTCATTCCCTCAAGGTCAGGATCTGTGCTTTTAATAGTGACAATTAGCTAACATATACCATTAAGCCATGCAAATGAGGTAAGAGAAAGCTAGAGGAGAAATTCAGGGGCCAGTTTCCTTTACCAGACATACACAAATAGTGTTCAAAAGACTGATTCAAAAGATGGAATTCTTCACTTGAATCCAGGAGAAGGAGGTTGCAGTGATCCAAGATCACACCACTGCCCTCCAGCCTGGGAGACAGAGAGAGAGTCCATTAAAAAAAAAAAAAAAGGAATTATTAAAAAATAAATAAATTGTACTGTGTATTTTTAAGGTATACAACATGATGTTATGAGATACATATACATAAAAGGTAACTGTAGTGAAGCAAATTGACATATTCATCATCTCACATAGTTATCTGTTGTTTGTTTTGTTTTGATGGGACTTGTAAAATGTTAGAAAGGAAAGGTAAGTGATCTGAGATCTCACCCCTGCACTCCGGCCTAGGTGACAAAGTGAGACTCTGTCAAAAAAAAAAAAAAAAACAGATGGAATTCCTTTTTAAAAAATAAAATTTGCTGTGTGTTAAGGTATACAAGATGGTGTTATGAGATACATATAGGTAGTAAAAAGGTAACTGCAGAGAAGCAAATTAACATATCCATCATCTCACACAATTACCTGTTATTTGTTTTGTTTTGATGGGATTTTTCAGATGGTAGAAAGGAAAGGTAGGCAATAGGATAAACATTTGAGGGAAAGTAGGACTTTGTAGAACTCCTGAAATGACACAACGCACTGATGTCCCCATTACCTCTAAAGGGTACCTCATTCCTACTTCCAGGGACAGCTGATGGACATCAATGTAAATTTCTAAGTGACTACCTGAATTTTTTTATTTTCATTTTTATTTTTTGTATTTTTAAAGGAAATTATAACAACAGCAAGCCACCTCTGGACCCTATCACTGCTGATCTCATCAGCAAATGGCACTGTTCCTAAATCCTAAGATGCACTTTTCCCTTCACATTTCAACATTTCAGAAACTGATTGTACCTTACACCTAACTGCATATATAATGTAGTCTTTCCTTTTCCTTTGTCATTGCATCTTACACCTGATTTCTTCTTAGAATTGAGTAAACATGATGCTTATATGTGTTAATAAGAATTGGGGTCAGTCATAATTTTTGAAATATGCCACCAAATATAAGCCTTTCTACATATTGTTGACTTTGAAGTCATTTCTTTTTTTGACTACTAGACAATAAAACATTTTGTTGAGAAAAAAATGCATATGAACAAGAGACCAAGCAGGTAGAGAGAAAAAAACTTTTCATAATCAAGACAATGTTACTGTGCCCCAAAGGCTAAAGTCACCTTACTATCAAAAGAGAAGGACAAGAGCAGAGAGAACCAGGTAATTCACAAACTGAAAATTCCACTGTTCATTTATCTTTAGTTTTAATAATTCTATTTGTGTAAGGTGTTAGATAGCAAGGTCGTAATGTTACTCTTCATACTGACTTATCATGTAAATTATAAATAAGTTTTTATGATAATGATTTATGGGATAGCTATTCATCTTTCTGACAGAGAGTTACCTACAAAGAAATAATTATTCTACCTCTGAGATGAAATATCATGAAAGGAGTGGTTTCCAGATATTTTGATTTTTAAAAGCTTAAAGAATATACGTAATATAAAATTCTAAAGCTGGCAAAATTAATCCTGTTAGCAATCAAGATAGTGACTACTTTTGGTGAGGGACAAGGTAGTGACATACAAGGGGCTCAAGGGTCTTTCCTGAAGACAGCAAGGTTGACAACAATACTTTTCTTGACCTGGATGGTGAATAAACAGATGTGTTTACTTTGTGATAATTGACTAGGCAGTGTACCTGTGAATTGCATACTTTTCTGTATATGTACTGTATTCTTATATTTAAAAAGAAGTTTAAAAAATAAATGCAACAAATCTAGGACTTTCTATATTACTTGTTGACCAAAAAAATGGATTCATTTTTCTTTCAGGTAAAATGTACTAGTGGCTTTGAAATCATATCATCATCAAAGAGAGACAGTTTGATTTCTTCTTCTTCCTTAAGGAGGTCATTTATTTCTTTCTTTTGCCTAATTGCTCTGACTAGGACTTCCAGTACAATGTTGAATAGGAGTGGTGAGAGTGGGCATCCTTGTCTTCTTCCAGTACTCAAGAGAAATGCTTCCAGCTTTAATATTACATTGACCAGCGGGTAAATATTGACCCTAGGAACCTTAATCTTGATACTCTTCAAAGCCATTATCTGTCCTTTCAGATTATCAGAATAGAACATATCTCTATATAAATGACAATTTCTGGTCATTCTTAAAAAATAGCATTAGGCATGAAAATCAGAAGTGTTGATCTTGTGTTGCAATGACGTTTCTATTGATGTCAAGTAGTTTCTAGCAGAGTTGCTGTCCTAATACACATAAATAAATTTGCACTGTTTGGAAGACACAACTGGGAATGACTTCCTTCAGTAAGGAGTTTCCAACAGGATGCTTTAGGGATGGGGTGCTGGATTCCTTTGTCTCCAGTTACCCAGGTTATTGAGGACAGGGAGGTCGATAAGTAATGCCCTTCTCCCACCCATGGCACGAAACAGAGGGGGATTCAGTGAATAGGTAGGGCTTTGGCCAGGGTGATGAGGAGACTTATGTCCCTAGGAGCCAGTCAGAATGGGGGCACTGAAAACAATGTTTTGAATTCTAGCACCCAGCAACATATATGTGGAGATTAAATTTACCCTTGTGTTAAATTCACTTGCTCCACCACTGAATTTGAGTGATGTCTGTTAAAGGTGAGAACAAAGTCATGCAGGTCCTGGTATCTTTTCCCACTCCCAGCCTGAGCAGACTCATGTCAGTGGGTAGGGGCTGCTGTTTCCCGAGAAGGCTTTGAACTCTTGTAGTGGATCAAATAATGCCACCTGACTAAAAAATTTCCATATCCAAATCCCTGAAAGCTGTGAAAGTTACTTTGTTTGGAAAAGGGTCTTTGCACATGTAATTAAGTAAAAGATCTTGAAATCAGGTCATCCTGGATTACTTAGGTGGGCCCTAAATTTAATGACAAGTATCCTCATAACAGACAAATGAGGAGAAGGTGATGTGAGATTTGGAGCAGCAGAAATTGGAGTGATGTGGCCACCAGCCAAAGAAGCCAGGGACTTCCAGCAGCCACCAGAAGCTGGAAGAGGCAAGGAAAGATTCTTCCCTAAAGCTTTTAAAGGAGCACAGCCCTGCTAACACCTTGCTTTTGAGCTCTGGCCTGCAAAATGGTGGAAGGATAAATTGCTGTTATTTGAAGCCACCAGTTTGTAGTAATTCATTTATTTTTTTTTATTTTATTATTATTATTATTTTTGGAGATGGAGTCTCGCTCTGTCACCCAGGCTGAGGTGCAATGGCACATCTCGGCTCACTGCAACCTCCACCTCCAGGTTGAAGCAATTCTCCTGCTTCAGCCTCCCGAGTAGCTACGGCTACAGCCTCATATTGCCACACCCAGCTAATTTTTTGTATTTTAGTAGAGATGGGGTTTCACCATGTTGCCCAGGCTGTTCTCTGACTCCTGAGCTCAGGCAATCCTCCTACCTCAGCCTTCCAAAGTGCTAGGATTACAGGCGTAAGCCACCATGCCCACCTGTAGTAATTTATTCCAGCAGCCCTAGAAACTAATACAACTAAATATACCCTTAGCAACACTGCTCAACAAGAAGTAGGCAATTTCCTCCCGACTGAAAAATACTGATACTGTTATGGGATCCTTGGGGGTGTTGCTTTTCTGTCCGGAAAACTCTGTAGCAGGTGGCGCCTTTGCATGAGTTTTGCTCGGGTTCCCTGGGCCTACTCATCCTTGCAGTCTGTGCTCAGCTCCCACTATTGGCCTGGATCCCATGCTTCCAAAGAGACAGGAGCGGAGCAGTGAGGCATGTGTGAGCGAGTGAGCCTGGGTCTGGCCACTGCACACAGTCAGGCACGCGGGCTGCTACAGCGGAGTGGGCAACTCCAGGGGCTGGCACGGGTGCTGGCTATGCAAGGCTGCGGCCGGACCAAGCGCACCGCAAGCAGCTTCCACAGCTGGCACCACGGACCGCGTTGGTGCCTGGAAGCTTGGAGACTCCAGGAACCGCAGGGCCGCAAAGGGAGAATCACAGCCCTGGCTCGGGGAGCTCCCAGGTCTGGGCTCCCCAAATGGCTGCGCTCTTCCCTCCTCTCTGTTTCTCTCTTCTCTCCTCCTTGTCGCCCACGAACAGCAAAATCAACTTTCCAGTTTTCAGACTAAGAACGCTGGAGTTGTCCTTGATTATTCTGAATTGTTGACTTCGCCTACAGGAACTGAGGATATATCGATGAACCAAATAGACAAAAAAGATATAAGGTAGAGTCTCTCAACCCACTGTCCCACTGCTTCCTAGAATAACAGAGAACTGTGCCTGCCCAGAGTTCAGGCACACGGCGGGCCATTGTGCTGGAAGCTGATGCTGAGCCTTGTCTGATGATGGGGAGTGAAGCAATGTAACTGCTCCCTGGTACTGTAACTGTGGCTTCTATCAGGGTTGTGGCAGCTGGCATGAGACTGCTCCAGGGTCCAAGGCCTGAAAGAGTCCCTGTGGACTTGAGTTTTCCGGCAACTCTCTGTATCAGTCTAGAGGCCCAGGGACAGGGATCAGGAATTAGGATGGGGGGGTTCTCCTGTTTCCAGGATTTCATAGGTCCCTGTGGAAAGTGAGGATCCCCCAGGGCTCTCATTCACTCACCCTTTCTGTATGTTCGGGAGCTTCTCCTGGATCCATACCCATCTTGGGTGGGCAGCTGCCCAGCTTCGCTTTTCCCTGTTCTCTGTGTCCCCTCACTCCCTTAATCGATTCTGATGTGGTTTCTTAGATGATCTACTTGCAGAGTCGATGCTTACTTGCCACTTGGTTTTTTCTATGTGACAGCAGCACACACTAGCTGCTTCTCATCTACTGTCTTGAATTCTTCCCAACTGAAAAGATTTCAACTGCAATCACAATTAAAGAAATGCAAAAACAATACCACACTAAGTTACAATTTCTCACCTATAGAATTCAAAAACATCCAAAAGATTAACTAAACATTTGTTCGGCAGATCTGTGGGAAAACATGAATTCCTTGTGAACTACTGGAGAAAATGAAAATGATACAACTTTTATGGAAGAAAATTTGGGGATTCTTTTAGGGGGGGAACAACATCTTTAAAAACTATAAATGCATTTATCCTAGCTCTTCTATGAATGGGGATTTGTTTTAGGGTAAACCTGCACATTTGGGAAATAATGTATGAAGTCATTCATTACAGAATTGTTTGTAATGGAAACAACCTGAAAAGCAGCTCATATATCCATCCCATAGGGACTGGTTTCATGACGATGGTTCATGAATACTCTGCAGCCCTTAAAGAGAATAAGGAAGTTCTCTATGCAGTGACATGGAAGGAAGACAGATCATTGAATGACAAAAGTACAAAATAAGCCACAAAGTATAAGACCTTTTTGTCTAAAAAAGAAGGGTGATATAATTGCATATTTTTATTTTCTTCTATTTATATTAAGAGATAAAGACACACACATTGGCTAGAATAAAGTGGTTTTCTATAAAAGGTAAGAGTAATTGAGTGGATGAAGACTAGGGTTAGGGATAGATTTCTCAGTGTATTCATTTTAATATACGTATCATTTTATATATGTATTCATTTTTATATATGTATTTATTTTATATTTATATATTTTATTGTTTCTTTGTGATACAGACATTCCAATTATACTCTTCAGTTATTTCAAAATGCACAATAAATTTTCATTGGCTGTAATTACCCTGTTGTGCTATCAGATACTAGATCTTATTATGCCTATCTATATTTTTGTACTCATTAACCATCTTTATTATCCCCCACCACCATTACCCTTCTCAGCCTCTGGTAATCCACAGAGTGGGAGAAAATAGTTGCAAATTATTCATCTGACAAGGGATAAATAACCATAATATATAAGGAACTCAACTCAATAGGAAAAAAATGTATTAATCTACTTAAAAATGTGCAAAAGATCTGAATAGACATTTTTTAAGAGAAGACATACAAATGGCAAACAGGTATATGAAAAGGTGCTCAACATCACCTTTCTGTGCCAAAGAAGCCATTTAGGTATTCCATGTTCCAACCCTGAGAGTCATAATGTAATGACTCCCTTAAAGATCTGTTTCCTCTTTTCATGGCTGCTTGGTTCCTGCCATCCAAAGAGCATTTACAAAGTGAAACCCCTTTGTAACTGTAGGACAGAAACAGAAACTTACAATTACTCTTCCGATTCTGGCCAACCCATGCAGAAGAAATGTCTGTGAAAGCGGTCAAAGGGAAAAACTTTCCTCAGATGATGTAAAATTTTAAATTGGAAAGGAATAAAATAAAGACGTGAGGTTTGCTTTTTTTTCTTAATCATGAGTTTCAATCCAACTCATTTCCGATTACTACTTTTCTTTTAAGGAAGTACTAAAGATGACCAGGAAAATCCACTTTTGCAAAGCTACTCATTTTTTGATAATTGGGTGTGTTGTTTAGCCCAAAGCTTCCTCTTTACATATTTTAAGTTCTGCTTAAAGGTTTCTTCTTCATATATAGTGAACTGTAACCTAACTGGATGTGTAAACAGACTGTAATCTACTCTTGAACCAGTCACCAAGTTTCCATCAACCAAAGGCCTCCAACTGTTCAGATTGTGTTCAAATAAGGCAAATGTCAAACTGTAACCAATCCAGCTGTTTCTGTACCTCACTTCCATTTTCTGTATCTTTCTTTTCTTTTTGTGTCCATAAATCCTCTCCAACCATGGAGCAGCAGTGCTTTCAACCTGTTCTGTTTCTGGGGGTTGCCTGATCCTCAAATCATTCTTTGCCCAATTAATTTAATTTGTTTAAAGTTCTTTTTAAAAATGTTTATGGGTACATAATAGGTATATATACTTGTGAGGTACATGAAATATTTTGATGCAGGCATACACAATACAATAACCACATCAGGATAAATGAGATCTCCATCACCTCACATTTCTCTCATGATTGGTGATAGGCCACCCTTGAAAGGTGTTCCAAGACAGGAACTCACTACCACTGTTATGTTGATGCAACTGTGTCAGAAGTTCTTATCTGATGATGGAAAAATCTCATCTCTTCAACACACTGACCACTATCAGCCTCAGAACCCTGTAAACAAGATTCATCTCAAATTAGGTTAGTCACTCCAGAAGACTCACCCTGCCTTACATTAGTTTGGAATAAGGCTGTGGGGATGCTGGTAGAGGAGGGGCGTGAATGGTGATTTTTGGTTGTTATTTGGTTCTAAACAAACTGTTATAAATTTTGCATTTAAAATAATTATGTTTGTAACAATGTTTGGATTAATTCAAAATAGGATATTATATCCTGTTATAGTAAATATACTATTGAATCATCTTGTTGACCAAATGCAAGTTAAATATGTAAAATGGTAAATGGTATAATAATCGTCTTCTAAGCCTGCACTGTAAAGTATTTCAGTAGCCTCATTATTAAGGGACCAAGGTGCACAAAGAAACAAAATTTAGTGATGATAAACAAGAGACATTACTTATTTTCCACTAGAGTTCTGGCCACATTGAAATAAGGTGTTTGAATGCTTTTCCTGAAGAATAAGAATTATTTTGGCCAACATGGTGGCTCATGCCTATAATCTCAGCACTTTGGGAGGCCGAGGTGGGTGATCACTTGAGGCCAGGAGTTTGACACCAGCCTGGCCAATATGGCAAAACCCCATTTCTACTAAAAATACAAAAAGTAGCTGGGTGTGGTGGCACATGTCTATGGTCCCAGCTACTCAGGAGACAGAGGTAGGAGAATCACTTGAACCTAGGAGGCGGAAGCTGCAGTGTCGAGATCATGCCACTGCACGCCACCCTGGGCAACGAAGTGAGAGCTAGACTCTTTCTCAAAAAGAAAAAAAAATTATTATTATTATTTTGAACAAAGGGCTATCACTTAAGTTAGCAAAACCCCAAGCAAGGTTTATGGCTCTGTAAGCAAAGAATTCACCTACTCATTTGGAAATTTAGTGGTGTTTGGAAAGCAGAAAGTGACAGTGAGACTGGAAAGGGATTGGCTTTGGGGCTCATTCTGCTTTACAAATAATAATGAATCCTCTCCAACATGAGGTAATGTGAATTAAAAAAATAATCTGTCCTTACAGTACAAAATTACCTCACAACCCAATCTGCATTTCTCCACTCCAAGCATATTTTCTGGGAGTTCTACTTAGAGAGTGAAAGCTGCTATGTGTGTGATAATTAATTTTAACAAGACTAGGCAAACTGAGCTGGACTGTGTGCAAGCTGCCCTAGACCAAGCATGAATTTGAACTGCACTTTTTATAGTGTTTTTTCCACAGTGACATTATTTAGGTGTTCAAAGTTATCTGAACTACAATTCTTTGTTCTTTCTTTTTTTTAATTTGATTTTTTAAAAAATTTCTTCCTGAAAAAATAGGGAGTTTGTAAAAACTCAAGAACTGTGAGAGATAATTGGATCTTTGTGTAGCAAAACTAGAAGGGTGTTAGGTATTTGCAGTTTATCAAACGAACCACTTACTTTTCTTTTCTGCCCTATGTTCAGAAAACAAATGTGCACATCTCCTGATTTTTGATGTATAGTTTATTAGCGGAAAAAGTGCTTGAGAATTAGATCCTAATGTCATTTCCCATTCAGCATCTTCATTCTTTTCTAAAGCACTATTTGTTAAAAACAAGTGATAGTCCTCAGCTGTGAGCAGCAATGTTTGAGCACTATTTCCCTTTTATATCCTGCACATGGGTGGGATATAAATATGGGCGGGCAAACAAGTTATTTCCAAGTAAGAAAATTAATTTTTGAGAGTTACTACTATGATTTGGAAGTAATAAGCTCCTCCTTATCCATCTAGTTTGTTGTTCTATACCAAATTATGCATATCTCTGTGTCTATATGTGAAACTTTGCAAAATCTTAAATAGGACAAAATAGACATTCTATAATTTCCCAGGTATGCTGTTGAAGATGGCTATGTCAGCCAGGTGCAGTGGCTCATGCCTGTAATCCCAACAGTTTGGGAGGCCCAGGCAGCTGGATCACCTTAGGTTGAGAGTTCGAGACCAGCCTGACCAACATGAAGAAATTCTATCTTTACTAAAAATACAAAAATTAGCCAGGTATGGTGATGGGTGCCTGTAATCCTACTGGAGAGGCTGAGGCAGGAGAATCACTTGAACGTGGGAGGTGGAGGTTGTGGGTGAGCTGAGATAGCACCATTGCACTCCAGCCTGGGCAATAAGAAGGAAACTCCGTCTCAAAAAAAAAAAAGATGACTATCTCTACGTATTTGAGATGAAAAACAATAACACGACAATCCATTCCTTATGTTTTTGTAAACAGACTTACTACCTGTGACTCAGTTTTGTTCTCACAGGATACTAATTAATCCTTCATGATAATGACTTGTCAAATTCCATGACTTCTGTAAGTGCAAGTCTTTATGTTCTTTTGTATTCAAATTTCAAACTGTGCTAAATGGCATGGGTGCAACTGCAGTTTAAAAATATGTGTTTCAATATCTTATCCTTTTTGCTTGGCAGCGTATGAAATACCTGCTCTTTCTAGAAATCTTGATGATGAAGTGGCCTGTTGTTTTGTCACCTAGAAATGCAATAATGTTCAAATTAAGCTTTTTTTGATTAACATCATTTGATTGTATGCCATATTTAGAACTTAGTGAAATTTTGCAACATCAAATGTACACACTGATTTTTAAAAATTTATTAATTTATTCTTGTTTCTAATGGTAACTTTCTTAAATTACATCCAACATTTATTAAAGACCTAACATAGGCAATTAATGTGCTTAGAGGCAAAGGGCAGACAAAAGTGAATCAGACAAGTTCCTTGCCCTCAGTAAGCTTTCAGTCTAGTGATAAGAAAGACTTTTACACACCTTATGTTGATTTAAAAAAGCTCTTACCTGGTTGCTAACATATGAAGGTGTTAGTTACAGATCTGCCCCAAACTAAAGATGTTACCTTGAGCAAGTCTCTTTCCCTTTCCCTTTCAGTCTCTTCATCTATAAACTAGGAGTTGGGAATAGATTTGTTAACAAACACAAATTGAGCATCTACCATGTGATAATAGTAGCTAAACTTAACATAGCAATTACCATGAGGCAGGTGTCAAGATAAATCCTTTATGATGATAACCTAATTTCATCCTCAAGGCAATTCTATTTTCAAGAGGAGGAAATTGAGGCTCAAAGATGTTAAGTAACTCACCCAAAGACGCCAAGTGGTTGAGCCGGAATTTAAGACTAGGTTGGTTTGACCCCAAAGCTCGTGCCATTAAACCCTATTGTGTCACTGCAATCAACTCTAATAGCTTCTAATTATTAGTTCTATTAATATTATGTGACCATTATTTGCTCCAAAAATGTAAAATATAAATACGAAGAATTAGGTTTTGTATTACTAGGAGAGGTTAAAGGTACACAATGGGGCTGGGTGCGGTGGCTCGTGCCTGTAATCCTAGCACTTTGCGAGGCCCAGGAGGGTGGATTGCCTGAGCTCAGGAGTTAGAGAACAGGCTGGGCAACACGGTGAAACCCCGTCTCTACTAAAACACAAAAAATTAGCCAGGCATGGCAGCATGCGCCTGTAATCCCAGCTACTCGGGAGGCTGAGACAGGAGAATTGGTTGAACCTGGGAGGCAGATGTTGCAGTGAGCCAAGACTGCACCACTGCACTCCAGCCTGGGCGACAGAGTGAGACTCCATCTCAAAAAAAAAAGGTGCACAATGGAATTATTCCAACTGAGAAAATCCAGGGAGATTTCGCAGAGGAGGCAGCATATGGATGCACTTAATAAGGTTTGCTCACACAAAATGGAGAGGTGAGGACATCTCAGGTGGAGAGAATTACATGAGAGATTACAGAGCAGTAAACAGTCATGCATCTGCAAAATCAAAGGGAAAGGACAGTATAAGAGAAGCTTGAAAGCCAAGTGGAGCCAGATTGTGGAGGAACTATAGAGTCATGCAAAGGAGCCTGACATATAGAAAATGGGAAGCCACTGAAAGTTGAAGAACATGAGAGTGAAATGATTAGTAACTTTTTGCTTTAGGGCTTGTTTCTTTTGTGTTTTGGTCGCTATTTTTTTTTGTTTTGTTTGTTATTTTTTTAATTTACAACCAATAAGAATATTTAATAAGGTTTCCAAATACGTGATGAACCTATGAAACTAGCCTGGCTCAAGGATAACAATTTTGAGTAGTTGCAGTGAAGTTTCAATCAGCTCCGTGGCATTTGCTAATCATCTGATATGAGCTAAAAATAAAAGAGTTAACAAACTGTAAGCCTACAGTCCTGGATCTCATATAGCATGGGACAAAGTTGAGAAGCAGTTTTCCGTATCACACATGAAATAATGAAAGAAACTACTTACAAAGGACTATACCAGTAAGTACAATAAAACACAACTACACATGCAAAATAATGCTGAAAGCTGCTAGTAGAGGGGTAAAGCTAAGCCAGTTTCTCAGGGAGCCATTCTGAGGTGGATTTGAGAAGTATGTCTAGAAGGGGAGTTGCTGCCGTGAGAGTGCCGAGGCTCATCTGCTACTGGTCCCCCATTACTCAGGCATATGGTAGGTCAGCACCAAAACCATCATTGTGTACTGTTCTCTCCATCTAAATTCCATCAAATTATGACAAACCTATCAAGGTACTACTTCAAATTCCCCCTTCTTCTATAAGCTAGTGATCTTGACTAAAATTTAAGAAGATCATGCTCATCTTCCTACTTCTTGTTCTCCTTCTTCTGTGTTTTATGATGCTGCAATGAACTAGGAACTTCCTCTTCCCAGAACTCTGTATTCCAGGCCTTAGATCACTCAAAACTGTTGCATATAAAGTACAGAGAATCAACAAAGATGGAACAGAAGTTCATGCCTCATCAGAGATGTGATTCCCCTTGTTGAAAAGCTTATTATTTATAGAATCATAAATCCCAGGAAAAGCCAACAGGAAATACATGTTGGATTCCAGTGATATTCTCTTTTATTTATTTATTTATTTATTTATTTATTTGAGACAGAGTTTCACTCTGTTGCCCAGGCTGGAGTGCAGTGGCGCAATCTCGGCTCACTGCAACATCTGCCTCCTGGGTTCAAAGGATTCTCCTGACTAGCTGGGATTACAGGCATGCACCACCATGCCCAGCTAATTTTTTTGTATTTTTAATAGAGACAGGGTTTCACCATGTTGGTCAGGCTGGTCTCGAACTCCTGACCTCAAATGATCCGCCCACCGCGGCCTCCCAAAGTGCTGGGATTATACGTGTGAGCCACTGCACCCGGTCTGATATTCTCTTGCAAGGGCATTGCCTACAGTGTGTATCATTAGAACTACAGAGTGTTGGTTCCAGACACAGAACCCCTAGAGTTTTCTAAACCATTTATATCACACTGGCAACCAGAAGTAACATTATACTTTCAAGAATCAAAATTTCACCTGGAATTACCTCAGGTGGGTGTAGGTTCATTCACATTCCAACCAAAATATAATGTACCATAAAGTGCATACTGCTAAGTCTGCAATGATTAAGGCAGCCACATAAAATCTCATTATTTAAAAGAAATTAAATGCACTGTGGTTTATGGAGCAGTATTCCTCACCCATGTCCTACATCAGATCGTTCACATGCCAGTCACACTTAAATCTAATTTGCTGTAATCTGGATAAATCGGAGCTAATCAACAAGCTCTCAGCTTCAGCTCTGAATCAGCAGCACATATTGCATTTCTGAAATACACTGATAGCGAGAATGAAGAAAAGGCTTCGTGACAACAACTGGTATTTGTGACATAGCAGGAAGGTTATCTGGATTCTGATATAATAATTACTGGAATCATACATAGGTACATAGTTTAAAAGGCTAATATTTTTTGTTATTGCTTTTATTATCCCTGCATAGTCACTAAAATTGAGATGAGAACCACTTCTTGAATGTACTGTTCTAAATCCTTAGCTTGCTTGATCATACATGAGCCTCACAATGATCCTGGGAGAAATTATTCTGCATGCCATTTTGTAGTGGAAGAAACTGAAGCACGGAGAAATACAGTACTGCCCAAAATGTCATAACTAATTAAAAAAAGAGACAATACTTACACAAGCTCTGATTCCAGAGCCCACTCTCCTACCCATATGCTTTTCTGCCTCCCTTAGTTGTAGAGTCTTTTTGTATGACTGCATTAATTATATGTGAATAGTTCAAAATTTTTTATATAAGGCCTCAGGAATGTCATTCTGGTTGAAAATGGAAGACTGGGGTTCTTGTTTAAAGATGTATTTCTGTAGAAAAACCTATGCTACCGTTATTTGAGGGGTTGATAAACCAGTTAACGGAGTTTGAAAGGGATAAGGGTTAAAGCCCTCCCAAGCCATCTTTCAGGCTGCTAAGATGAATCACATTACTAGATACTTAATATCATTTTCTCTGTGGTTCCCAAAAGACTGGATATACAGTAGGATATTTGTCTTCCTCTTTTACCTTTTCAGGCAAGAAAGTATTTTGGACCACTGTACTATGTTATAATTATTGCTTCCCTCCTGATTTTTTTGTTCCAATCCAATTAAAGACATACAAGCTACTGTACTGCTACACAGTGACTAAATACCTTCGGATTAGATGGGGGAAGATTCACATTCACTGGCTAGAAAGCATCATGCATACAGAGCCACTTTCAGCATGTATTTTATTTCTCATGATCATGTAGAATTTAGGCTTTAGTGTTGATTATTTCTCTCTTAGGAAACAGTTCTTTTAAGGTTGATATCACAAAAAAAAAAAAAAAAAACCAGAAACTTATTAGAGAAAAGAAAAATTGTCTCTAGGCCAAATTTTGGAATAGGAAAACCAACTTTTGGAGTTGTATACCTCTCCCAGGCACTTAATCCAAGTCCCAATCCCACTCTAAACTGGGACTAATGTTAGTATTAACCACCATAGGAGGAATCTGAGATGGGTTGTCATCACCTTGGTACCAGCTTGTTGTCCTCAGGACTCAGTGAGCTCTGGAATTGCATGAAAGTGGCCTAATTTATCAAAGTATGTAGACTTGAGTAAATAATTCAATCTCTCAGAAGTCCAGTTATCTCCCCTGTAAAACAGGGATGACAATATCTACACCCTAGAGATATAAGGAGGATTAAGTGTAATTCTTTTTATATTGTTTGTATTTAAATGGGCAACATGATGTTTTGATATACACATATATAGTGACTACTATAGTCAAGCAAATTAACATATCCATCATTTCATAGCTACTTTTCATGTATGTGATAAGATTATCTAAAATCTATTCTTTTACCAAATTTCCAGTATACAATATTGATTGGTTTGATCCGTGTCCCCACCCAAATCTCATGTTCAGTTGTAATCCCCCACATTGGAGATGGGGCCTGGTTGGAGGTGACAGGATCATGGGGGTGGCTTCTAATGGTTCAGCACCATCCATTCTTGGTACTGTACAGTGACGAAGTTCTTGTGAGAAGTAGTTGTTTAAAAATGTGTAACGTCTCCCCTCTTTCCCTCTCTCTCTTCCTCCTACTCCCGCTATGTGAAGTGCTGGCTCCCTCTTTGCCTTTTGCCGTAAGTTCCCTGAGGCATCCCCAGAAGCTAATGTTGCCATGCTTCTTACACATCCTACAGAACCATGAGTCAATCAAACATCTTTTCTTTACAAATTACCCAGTCTTAGAGCATTAAGAGGCAAAATGGTGGAGTATGACTTTTGGGGGCATTCCACTGGAAAAGGGAAAAAAAACCTCGGGTGAGCATGTATACTACTCCAGTAAACATACTGCACATGCTCACATCCCAAGTGCAAGCAGGGCACCATGCATGTGGGCAGCTCACCCGAAGGGAAGGACCAACGGAAAGCAGCACAAGATGCCGGAAGTAGGCCAGCATATAAAATCCTAGGTTCAAGGTCAAACAGGGCACTTGACCTCCAAGGTACCCACCTGGGCCTCTTCCAAATGTACTTTCCTTTCATTCCTATTCTAAAACCTTTTAATAAACGTTTACTCCTCCTCTGAAACTTGTCTCAGTCTCCTTTTCTGCCTTATGCCCCTTAGTCAAATTCTTTCTTCTGAGGAGGCAAGAATTGAGGTTGCTGCAGACCCACATGGATTCGCAGCTGGTAAGCCAGATAACTTCCACCAGTAAGAGTACAGTTCAGGCTGCTGCTTCGCAGGGTGCCAGGCATAAGCCTTGGTGGCTTCCATAAGCTGTGAAGCCTGTGGGTGCACATAATGCAAGAGTTGAGGCTTGAGAACCTCTGCCTAGATTTCAGAGGATGTATGAAACAGCCTGGGTGTCCAGACAGAAGCCTGTCACAGGGGTGGAACCCTCATGGAAAACATCTACTAGGGAAGGGAGGAGAATAAACATGGGGTTGGAGACCCCACAGAGAATTCTCTAGGGCACTGCTTTGCGGAGCTATGAGAAGACAGTCACTGTCCTCCAGACCCCAGAATGATAGATCCACCTACAAGTTGCATCCTTAGCCTAGAGGAACTGCAGGCACTCAATGCTAGCCCAAGAGAGCAGCTGCGGGAGCTGAACCCTGGAAAGCCACGGGGGTGGTGCTGCCCAAGGTTTTGGGAGACCACTCTTTGCATCCGTGTTCCCTGGGTGTGTGTCAAAGGAGATTATTTCAGAGCTTTAAGATTTCATGACTGCTCAGCTGGCTTTCAGACTTGTGTGGTGCCCTAGTCTCTTTCTTTTGGCTGATTTCTCCCTTTTGGAATGGCAGTATTTGCCGAATGGCTATACCCCCACTATATCTTGGAAACAATTAACTTGTTTTTGATTTTACAGGCTCCATAGGCAGAAGGAACTAGCTTCGTCTCACATGAGACTTGGGACTTTGGACTTTTGAATTCATGATAGATCGAGTTAAGACTTTGGGGAAATGTTGGGAAGGCATGAGAGCATTTTGCAACATGACAAAGACATTAGATTTGAGGGGAGCCAGGGTGGAGTGATGTGGTTTGAGTCTGTGTTCCTACCCAAATCACAAAATTGTAATTCCCAATATTAGACGTTGGGCCTGGTGGGAGGTGACTGGATCATGGGGGTGGTTTCTAATCCTTTAGCACCATCCTCTCTTGGTACTATATAGCGAGTTATAACAAGATTTGGTTGTTTAAAAGTATGTAGTATCTCCTCCATTTCTCTCTTCCGCCTGCTCCTGCCATGTGAAGTGTGGGGTCCCCCTTTGCCTTCCATCATGATTGTAAGTTCCCTGAGGCCTACCCAGATGCTGATGCAGCCATGCTTCTTGTACAGCCTGCAGAACGTGAGCCAATTAAACCTCTCTCCTTTATAAATTACCAAGTTTCAGGTATTTCTTTATAGCAGTGTAAGAATGAAGTAATACAATTATTAACACTAGTCCTCATATTGTACATTAAATGTCTAGACGTGTTAGACATAACTGCAACTTTGTACCCTACCCCACAACTTTCTTTCTCCCAAAGTACCCACAACCAAGGGTCTAATCTGTTTCTATGAATTCAATTTTTTTTTTACCATTCTACATATAAGTGAAGTACAACTCAGTGTAGAAATTTGGGAAATGCTAACTACTTGTCACAAGCTGTCAGTCAAAATAAAAGTACAGAGACGAATTTCTAAATTAAACGATTTGGGAAGAAAGAATTAAAACTAGGACGTACAGGTAGATCAGATGGTCTTTTGTATACCCACACAACAAAGAAAAGGTAGGAGCTTTTATTTAAAAAGAGAAATGTCTGTTTACATGTGAACCTTTGCAGAAAAAGCGTGCCATGGACATTTTTCTTTTGGGGAATTACATCTAAATTCTGGTAACTATTAAAAGACAGATCTGGTTAATTTAAAAATAAAAAATAAAAATAAAAAGAAATGTTACATGCTGCTCTTTGAGAAAACTCATTGGCACTGGTAAGGTTCTAGGAAGCTAGTAAGTTTCTACTGGTGAGCGACAGTAGTAGAGTTGCAGCAGGTCATTCAGCAATTACTAGATAAAACTGTTCTCAGGTCACAACGGGCAGTTTCAGCAGCTAGACTTGGAGAGAATAACATTGCAGGAGCAATGTCACTTGTCCTGAGTGCTTTTCTACCCCCTAACCCCACGGTTTTAGTTGGGTATAGAATGACCCAATTTGTATGATCAACTTTCACAAAGCATAGAACAGTAGGAAAAGGGTCTGTTTCTGCAGAAGGTGTAGACGTTGAGAATCATTCCCCCCTTTCTTCCTCGGTGAATGATTAAAATGTTCTGTATGATTTTTGGTGATGAGAAAGGCTAAATGCTACTCATCTGTAATAAGTGTAATCTACACACTTGCAGACCAAAAGGCATAAGGTTTAAAAAACCTTTGTTTTTCACATATCAAAGAGCGGTATAAATGCTACTCATCTGTAGTGAGTAAGCGGAATCTACATACCTGCAGACCAAAAGACACAAGGTTTCAAAACTTTGTTTTCCACACATCAAGCAGAATGGTAAAGCACATTTTTCAAAGGTCAAAAAAAAAAAAACTCATCTACATATTGCAACTAGCAAAAATTACACTCCCCAGTGTGAAAATCATGCTTGAGAGAATTCTTATATGGAAAGGAAAAGCCGCGGTCGGGGGCGGATTCCCGCCCGCAGTGCCCGAACGGTCCTACCAAGGTTTGCGGTGGAGTTTTGAATGTACTTAACAGCGTCTTAAGGTAAAAACGAAATTTCATCCCCCAAATATTTGTTGAGCGCCCACTACTGCCAAGCACAAACAAAATCATTCGAAACCACGAAATCGGCTTCATTTTCTCTGGACCCAGGAGGCTCTCCGATTAAGCTTCGCACAAGCTACTGAGCCCACGCTCCTCCAGGGCGCGTCCTAAGGTAAAACAACCGGGCAAGTTGCCCCGCCCCCTTTCGCGGGCCTACTGCGTCAACGTCATCGCATAAGGAAAAGAGTCAGACGTAACCTACGGTGTCCCGCTAGGAAAGAGAGGTGCGTCAAACAGCGACAAGTTCCGCCCACGTTGAAGATGACGTTTGGTGCGTCAGCCGTCCCTGCTGCCCAGTTTCTTCAGTCTGGGGGCGGGGTCTAGCTAAAGCAGGTGTGGGTTTAGGAGGTGCGTGTTTTTGTTTTTCCCACTTTGTTTCCCCTCTACTTGCTCTCACAGTACTCACTGAGGGTGAACAAGAAAAGATCTGATAAAGATTAACCATTAAAAAGCAAGGAGGGAAACAACTGTAGCGTGAAGCGGACTCCGGAGCTCCGGGGACACGCGCGAGGGGCCGGGCGCGGGGCGTGGTCAGGGCGGGGCCGGGCCGGGGGCGGGGGCGGGGCTGCGGTTGCGGTGCCTGCGCCCGCCGCAGCAGAGGCGCAGGCGGTGGCGAGTGGGTGAGTGAGGAGGCGGCGTCCTGGCGGGTGGCTGTTTGGGGTCCGGCTGCGGGAAGAGGCGCAGGTAGCCGCGGGGGCTCTCCTGAGAGCTCCACACGTTTTTACTTTTCCCCTGAGTTCTCTGACCAAAGCTGGGTTTCGGGCTTTCCTCCCTAGCGACTGGTGGAATTGCCTGCATCCGGGCCCCGGGCTTCCCGGCCGCGGCGGCGCAGGGACAAGGGATGGGGATCTGGCCTCTTTCTCGCTTTCCCGCGCGCAGTACCGGAGCTGTCTCCTTCCCCGGGATCCTGCAGGGACCCGCCGGGAGCGCTGCCGCTGCGGGCTGTAGAAAAAGGAGCGTAGGGCACTGAAAGGCCTCGCTCGGGGGAAGGCCAGAGGGCGGGCGGTGGGTGGTGCGCGGCTCCTGCGGACAAAGTCGGGGTTCGCTAGGAACCAGAGACGGTCCCTGCCGGCGAGGAGATCTTGCGGGGTGCAATGGGGGTGTGGCCACGCCTGCAGAATTTCAGCCCAAGCTTCTAAGTAGGAGTGCTGACGACTTGCATGTGAGGACAGCAATGCCAGTCAGTGTACTCTCATTCTGTGGGAGATGACCTGGTTGCTTCACAGCTCGGAGCTGACACAGACTTGCTTAAAGGAAGTGACCATTGTGACTTGGGCATCACTTGACTGATGGTAATCAGTTGCAGACAGAAGTGCACAGATTGCATTTCTGTGTCCTCCCTGGGTCTGTCTGGCCACGATGAACTCCACGAGGCGTTGTATTCGGAAACAGGAGGGAAGTCCCTTTCAGATGCAAGCGAGTTTGTTAGGCTCTGGTAGAGTACTAGCCTGGTTGTGGCGGTTGGTAAATTGCTATTCAAACTGTTCCCATGCACCACCAGTTGTTTACAGCGAGGGTACACAGTCTGTCTGGCATTTCTTCTACTTTGTACAAAGGATCAAAAAAAAAAAAACCATACTGTTAGGTATGATTTTGCTCAGACTTTGGGAAACTTTTAACATAATCCGTGAATATCACAGAAGCAAGACTATCATATAAGGGATATTAATAACCTGGAGTCAGAATACTTGAAATGTACTTGACACAGGCACTATTATCACTACCTCTGCCAAACCCTGTCACTTTAGGAAAACGCTGAATCAGTTGGAAACTGCCTCACACTGACAGTACATCTGAAACAAAAACGAAATTACTGACCACATTCCAGATTGTTCACTAAGCCAGCATTTATCTGCTACAGGAAACAATTACAAGCAACTTATGAAGTTGTTTGTTCTGTTTGGCTATGTTGGCACTCCAAAATTTGGTTTCAGAGAAAGAAATTAAACCAAAGACGACTTCCGTTTTTCAAGTCTGCCTTTGGATTTTATTCGTTAATTCGGTCGTTCCCAGGAGGACTAGATTTAGCCTATTGGCTGAGAAACTTGAATCTGTGAGAAATGGCAAGATAATGATATCTTTCTGAGTCTTTCCTGATGTTGAAGATTTAGAAAGTGTTGTGAACTTTCTAGTGCTATAAGCAGTTCACTGTCCTTAAAGTGGTCCTGGGCGGCTCCTGTTGGGGAAAGTGGACCGGTGTAGGATCCTGCTTCACTTTGGGATGGGAGAAAATACACAGCATGGCTACAAGTATTGAGAGCCGGGCTGGAGAAGGTGCCTTACACCTATAATGCAAGAGCTTTGTTAGGTGGAGGCAAGAGGATCACTTGAAGCCAGGAGTTCAAGCCCAACCTGGGCAACATAGACCATGTCTGTACAAAAAATTAAAAATAAAAACTTAGCCGGGCACGGTCGTGTACACCTGTAGTCTTAGCTACTTGGGAGGCTGAGGCAGGAGGAGCAACTGAGCCCAGGAGTTTGAAGTTACAGGGAGCTATGATCCTGCCTGGATGACACTCCAGCTTGGATGGCAAAACTAGACTTTGTCTCTAAAAAACAAGAAGTGAGGGCCTTATGATGGTAGAATTTTGACTTACAATAGCAGTGGACCAACCAACTTTTTAAATACCAATCAGGGAAGAGATGGCTGATTTTTAACAAATGTTTAAAGTAAAAGCAAAACCTCAAACTTACCACTCTACTGACAGTTTTAACAGATGCTATATTACTGTAGTTATGTCTGCATATATGGGATTATTTTCAGAAAGTATTAGGAAACCTCTCATGAACCCTGTGTTTTGTTTACAGGAGTGGCAAGCCACCGTCTCACTGAATTTGAATCTTGGCTTCCCTCAAAACACTCTATGGCTAATGTGTGGTAACTCTCTGGGAGTAGCAAGCACTACGTGTACATAAGATAGGTACTTAAACAGCTATTGGTTTTGAGCTGATTTTTTTCAGCTGCATTTGTATGTATGGATTTTTCTCACCAAAGACGATGACTTCAAGTGTTAGTAAAATAATTTTACAGCTCTCCCAATTATACTTCTCTGTGACCTTTCATTTCTCAGGCTGTTTCTTTTGATAGGATTTAAAGCTAAATAATTCAGTATAATCTTTGTCCTTCATTTTCTTTTTTTCTTTTTTTTTTTTTTTTTTTTTTTAGAGACTCGCTCTGTCACCCAGGCTAGAGTGCAGTGGCGCTGTTGGCTTACTGCAACCTTTGCCACCCAGGTTCAAGCAATTCTCCTGCCTCAGCCTCCTGAGTAGGTAGGATTACAGGCACCCTCCACCATATATGGCTAATTTTTTGTATTTTTTAGTAGAGACAGGGTTTTACGATGCTGGCCAGGCTGGTGTCGAACTCCTGTACTCAGGTGATACACCTGCTAACTAGCAGTCTGTAACAGTTCAATTTTTACAACATGGTAAAAAGTTTCCCTATAGTTCAATCAGATTTTGCTCCATGGCTCAGTTCTGTTTTAGGAAATACTTTTATTTTCAGTTTGATGATGAAATATTAGAGTTGTAATATTGCCTTTGTGATTATTCACCTTTTTATTCTAAAAGAATGAAAGAAAAATATGTTTACAAATAGTTAACAAAAAGAAAGAGTGCATTCTAAAATAAAGGTATAGTGAATACATAAAACAGCAACATGGTAGTTTATTATCAAGTGTTATATACTGTAGTATGTGCTATACTTTCAACGACTTGCAAAATTATACTAAGACCTTATGATGGTTACTAAGGTAATAACATATTTTCAGGTCTATTGTAATCTAATGGAACCACCATCACATATGCAGTCTACCAGTGACTGAAACATTGCATGGCACATAACTGTATTTGCAAGAATGATTCATTTTACATTAGTATCACATAGAATGTACCTTTTTAAAGTAATATGTTTGTGTGGATTAAGATGTACAAGTTGAGCATGGGAACCAAGAGCCCTAGGTTCTGTCTTGGATGTGAGCTTTTATACTCTTCTCATCATGTTTGTTTTCTCATTAAATCGAAAGGCTTGCACAGGCCCTATTTAGCCCTTTGGTTCTCTACATGTTCTAAATCACTAAAGCTTTTTAATTCCAGCCATTTAGTGTGGAACTCTCTTTGCAATGATAAAGTGCTGTACTGGTTTCTTGACTAGCATATTAAATGTATTTTTCTTTGTCTTGATATTTCAATGTCATTTTAAACACCAGGATCCGGCTTTAGTATTCTTATACCCAGTGAGTTCACTGAGGATAACAGGACTGTTTGCTCATTTTTTGTGATGGTTGCAGACTTGTGGTATTGCAGTCTTTTTTTTTTTTAGCCTTTTAGCAGCTTTTAAGTATGTCTGTTGTTAGGTGTTGTATTACTTTTCTAGGATTACCGTAGCAAAGCACTACAAACTGAGTGGCTTTAAACAACAACAATTTGTTCTCTCACAATTCTGGAAGCTAGAAGTCCGAAATCAAAGTGTTGACAGGGGCATGATCCTCAAAAGACTTGAGAGAAGACTCTTCTTGCCTTTTCCTGGCTTCTGGTGGTTACCAGCAATCCTGAGCATTCCTTTCTTACCTCGTAGTTGCAGCAATCCAGTTTCAGCCTTTTTTTTCACACGGCTGTCTACTCTTTGTATCTATGTCTCCAAATATCTCTCCTTATAAACACAGCAGTTATTGGATTAGGGCCCACTCTAATCCAGTGTGACCCCATTTTAACATGATTACACATATTTCTAAGTAAGATCACATTCACATACACCAAGGGTTAGGAATTAAGCTTATCTTTTTTGGGGACACAAGTCAACCCACAAGTGTCAGTCTGTAGCTGAGCCTTTCCCTTCCTGTTTTTCTCCTTTTTAGCTGCTGTGAGTTAGGGGCCAAATATCCAATCATACTAGAATTGCATATGGACTGGATATTTGGGAATAGTGAGGGTCTGTTCTATGAACTTCAGTATGTAACAGTGTAACATTCAGTGTAAAGAAGCCCTTTTTTTTTGTTGTTATTTCTTTGAATTTCTAAATGTATGCCCTGAATATAAGTAAGAAGTTACTATGTCTCATAACATGATCATATCAACAAACTATGTGCACCCGCTGTGCTAGTTGAATGTCTTTATCCTGATAGGACACAACAGGCTTCTGAGTCTCTGGCTTAAAAGGACAAGCCATGTATGTCTAAATCATTTGGGGGTTTGATGGCTATCTTTAAATTGCTGGACCTAATCATTGGTTTTATGTGTCATTGTTTAGATATCTGTGGAGCATTTGGATAATGTGACAGTTGGAATGCAGTGATGTCGACTCTTTGCCCACCGCCATCTCCAGCTGTTGCCAAGACAGAGATTGCTTTAAGTGGTGAATCGCCTTTATTAGCAGCTACTTTTGCTTACTGGGACAATATTCTTGGTCCTAGAGTAAGGCACATTTGGGCTCCAAAGACAGAACAGGTACTTCTCAGTGATGGAGAAATAACTTTTCTTGCCAACCACACTCTAAATGGAGAAATCCTTCGAAATGCAGAGAGTGGTGCTATAGATGTAAAGTTTTTTGTCTTGTCTGAAAAGGGAGTGATTATTGTTTCATTAATCTTTGATGGAAACTGGAATGGGGATCGCAGCACATATGGACTATCAATTATACTTCCACAGACAGAACTTAGTTTCTACCTCCCACTTCATAGAGTGTGTGTTGATAGATTAACACATATAATCCGGAAAGGAAGAATATGGATGCATAAGGTAAGTGATTTTTCAGCTTATTAATCATGTTAACCTATCTGTTGAAAGCTTATTTTCTGATACATATAAATCTTATTTTTTAAAATTATATGCAATGAGCACAAAACAGTAGATGTTATTTATTTTGCATTTGCCCTATTAGATACAGATAGATCTGGTCTGATGTCTGTCATCTTCGTCTTAACTGCGGAAGGCAGGAGATGGTAGCTCCACATTACAGATGAAAAAGTAAAGCTTAGATAAATAAACTTTTAGATCCTGGATTCTTCTTAGGAACCTTTGACTTTAATACCTTTTGTTTTCCTTTCATTGCACAATCCTGTGTTTCACTTACTACTATCTGTAAGTTTAACAGTTCAGAATCATAGTTTCATAAGTTATTGATCATATAGCCTTTGGTCCCTTTAACCTCTTTGCCAGGTTCCCAAGTTCATAGAATGAGGAGGTTGGACAGAGTGGTTCCCAAGAGATTTCCTTTTGATTTTACAGAAAACTGTTTTCCTCTAAATACTGTAGTTGAATATATAGTGATATTTACATTTCAGTATAGTTTTGGCATATCTAAAGAACATCTTGAATTCTCCTTCCTGTGTTCCAGTTTGGTAGTAACCTGAAAGTCCATTAAGCATTACCAAATTTAAAAGGCTTTTACCCAATAGTAAGGAAAAAGAATATCTTTTAAAAGAATAATTCTTTACTATGTTTGCAGGCTTACTTCCTTTTTTCTCACATTACGAAACTCTTAAAATCAGGGGAATCTTTTAAACAACATCATAATGTTTAATTTGAAAAGTGCAAGTCATTCTTTTCCTTTTTGAAACCATGCAGATGTTACATGAACTTTTCTGTGAAGTTAACTGCTTTTTCACTGCAGAATAAAGGGTGTTTTGATTTTATTTTGTATTGTTTATGAGAACATACATTTGTTGGGTTAATTTCCTGCCTCTGCCCTCATTTTTTCCATAAAGTAGAAAAGTATTTTTCTTGTGACCTCAGTTACTACACAAGAACATGTCTATTGAAAAATAAGCAAGTACCAAAATGTTGTGAATTGTTTTTTTAAATAAATTTTCTCTTGCTCAGGAAAGACAAGGAAATGTCCAGAAGATTATCTTAGAAGGCACAGAGAGAATGGAAGATCAGGTAAAGTACAGATTGCATAATGTCAAATATCATTATTCTCTCAGCCTGTATCTGTTTAAGGTTAATGGCTACGTTTGTGAAGGACTGGGGGACACACTGAGTAAGCAAGCCTTAATGGTGCTTTTATGGAGCTGTGCAGAACAAAGTGGAGGAAGATTTCCATATCTTAGATCTGAAGAATTAAATCAGTAAACAAAGGAAAATAGTAATTGCATGTACAAATTAATATTTGCTCCCCTTTTTTTTTTCTGTTTGTACAAGAGTAAATTTTGGAGAACTTGTTCATAGTAAAAATTTAGAAAATTGTCTGTGATATGTTCTTTAAGGTACTACTTCTCAGACTTTTCCATAGAAGTAGCTATACCAGACAGAGAACATATGTACCCCTAAGGTATCAGTCTGGGGCATAGGCCCAGGTCCACACAATATTTCTTTTAAGTCTTATGTTATATCTTTAAAACTCATGCAATTTATATTTTATTCCATGATATAACATTTTAATGTTAAAAATTTGTCAATGATATTTCTTACTCTCTCCTCTAGGAAAAGGTGCCATGTTTATCCCTTGGCTTTGAATGCCCCTGAGGAGCAGACACTAGAGTTTGAGAGGCATGGTTACAAGGGTGTGGCTTCCCCTGCAGAAATTAGGTGCAGACCATTTCAATGTAAAGCAGGGAAATTCTCCTGAAGGGGAATCTCCAGTGAGGAAAGGGTTCTTCACTTTTACTTCCATTTCCTCTTGTGTGTGACCCTCATTGCTCCTTGTAAAACTCTGGTATTTTAAACATGGCTGTTTTGCATTTCTCTGGTTCTTTTTAGCATGACTGAGACAGATGACACTTAAAAAAAGTAATTAAAAAAAACATGAAAATACGGGGACATAATACAGAACCCTATATAATGATCTTCTTTACCAAATTGCTGTGTTTGTACATTTATAGATAGCTTTCCAGTCCAGAGACAGTAATTCTGTGTAAAAGTCTGATTTAACAAGAAAAGATTTCCCTTTACCCAAAGAATCCCATTCTTTATTTGTTGGTCAATAATCAGGGTCCCCAGAAATGGGGTAACTTTCAGCACCCTGTAACCCATTAATTATGGAGTAATTAAGTAGACTTATCTCAAAATGAGGAAATTTAGAACCAAGTAAAATTCTGCTTTTACCGGGATTTTGTCTTTTCAAACCAGAAACCTTTACTTAAGTTGACCACTGTTAATGAATTTTGGTGTCTCTTTTAAGTGCTCTTCTTGAAAATGTTATCCTACTGCTGAGAAGTTCAAGTATGAGACGTACAAGGAGGAATAGAAACTCAAGGGATTTTCTTTTAAAGCCTCTTCTGTATTTAGCCCTATAGGGTTTTTTTTGTTTTTTTGTTTTTGGTTTTTTTTTTTTTTTTTGATGGTGTTGAGCTTCAGTGAGGATCTCCATTAACTTACAATGATAATAAATATCTGAGATACTGTGAATGAAATACTATGTATGCCTAAACCTAAGAGGAAATATTTTCCCAAAATTATTCTTTCTGAAAAGAAGGACTTGCCTTTTGGTTGAGTCCTTGCAAATCTCACACGACTTTATTTTGAACAATACTGTTTGGGGATAATGCTTTAGTCTGAAACAACTTCAGTTGCAGCTGTCATTTGATAAAATTGCTTCACAGGGCAGGAAATTTAACATAGATCCAGTCATTATTCTTGTTAGATTGAATGTGTTAATTGTAATTCTAAACAGGCATATAATTATTACTTTAAAAACTAAAAACAATAATTGTGGAGGTTACTAAAGGATGATTTAAAAAATAAAACTTTCAGCATTATACAGATGGACATATGGCTTAGAGTAAAACTTACAGAGGTAGCCTCACATTTAAATTCTCAAGCAAGTTAATAATAATAAAGGGCTCTGAAAAGCTGGTTGAAGTTTCTCAGAAAATGGCCCTGGGTCTGACAGAGATTCTAACTTAAAGATGCATATGAAGACTCCAAATAAAATCATTTCATAAAATAAGTGACAAAAAACAACTAGTAATGCACGTTTTAAAAAATATATTTAGCTAAAAATTCACAGGCATTTGACAATTTCATTTATATCTCAAAAAGTTTACTTACCCAAGTTGGTCACAAAACTGGTGAGATTGGTGGTGGTAGTGAATTAATGAGGGACCACCCATATGTGTTAAACTGAATTTTCAATTTGATTATATAAACTACACATTTCAAAATTACAATTTCAGGATGTAATAAGTAGTAGTATTATCTTGAAATAGCTCTAAAGGGAACTTTTCTGTTTTATTGATTCTTATATATATATGTGCTGATTTTGATTTGCGTTTGGGTGTTGATTCAAGTTCTGAGTTATTTGGTAAGGATTTCAAAGTCTTTTTGTGCTTTGTTTTCCTCATTTTAAATATGAAATATATTGATGACATTTAACAAGATTTTTTTATATATCTCAAATAAATTTTAAAGGAGATCTTTTCTAAAAGTGGCATGGTGACTTAATTATTGCATATAACAGAAAACGATAAACCAATGATTCCATGCTCACTAAGGAATAAAAGTGAGCTTTCAGGCCAGGGGCAGTGGCTCACGCCTGTAATCACAGCACTTTAGGAGGCTGAGGCCGGTTGATCACCTGAGGTCAGGAGTTCAACATTGGGCTGGCCAATATGGCGAAACCCCGTCTCTACTAAAAATACAAAAATTACTCAGGCATGGTAAAGGCCCCTGTAGTCCCAACTGCTTAGGAGGCTGAGACAGGAGAATTGCTCGAACCCAGGAGGTGGAAGTTGCGGTGAGCTCAGATCGCACCATTGCACTCTAGCCTGGGCAACAAAAGCAGAACTCCATCTCAAAAAATAAATAAATAAAAGTGAGCTTTAGATTGCGTATAAATCCTTTAGACAAGTAGTAGACTTGTTTGGTACTGTGTTTTAACAAATTACCAAGTATTTTTATCAAAGAATGTTATTGTTTGATTTTTGTTTTTTATTGCCCAGCTTATATTATGTGATTTTCTTCAATTCATATTACTTTATTGTACAGGGTCAGAGTATTATTCCAATGCTTACTGGAGAAGTGATTCCTGTAATGGAGCTGCTTTCATCTATGAAATCACACAGTGTCCCTGAAGAAATAGATGTAAGTTTTTATGTTTTTAAATGAGAGCAGTTATGCCCTTTGTCAGTTTTGAGGGCGTTATATTATGTGTATTATTAATATTCTAATTTTAATACTAAGCATTTTGTCGTACATTACTATTCACATGCTGTATTCGCTGCTTTTAACGAATAAGCACACACAAAATCCTGTATTTTATGGCAAAATCCTGGATTTTTTTCTCACTAAAGCTAAAAGAACCCTTTGATAAGTGATGACAAAATTAAATTTATTTCATTTATTCACTACTTTTGTAATTCCTAGGAGTGGGAGGATCCCAGCTCTTATAAAGCTGTTCTATTTAATGGCAGTACCTTTTGAAACCATTGTGCAGAAGCAGTAGCCATTAAGGAAAGTCTACTTGTAGTCACAAATTCCGTTTCCTTAATCATTTGTTGAGGATGTTTTGAATTATGCACTATGAGTATTAAGAGATATCTTTAAGAAACTGTTCTCGTTGTTTCCTCATTTGGTCATGTAGGTTAGTCTCCTGATTCTGACAGCTCAGAAGAAGAAGTTGTTCTTGTAAAAATTGTTTAACCTGCTTGACCAGCTTTCACATTTGTTCTGAAAGTTTATGGTAGCATACAGAGATTGTTTTATGGGGAGTCTTGAGTCTCAGAAATGAAGGTAGTGTGTTATATTGAATCTAGACTTCAGAAAACCTGTACATTAAAAGTGTTATTTCAATACTATGTTATAGCCAGACTAATTTTTTTTATTTTTTGGCACATTTTAGATAGCTGATACAGTACTCAATGATGATGATATTGGTGACAGTTGTCATGAAGGCTTTCTTCTCAAGTAAGAATTTTTCTTTTCATAAAAGCTTGGTGAAGCAGATACAAATCTTAGGTTCACCTATGACTAGATTTGGAAGGAAGAAAATAACAAACTGTCTTCTCAGATTATTCTAGGGAGAACATTGTATATTTGAACTGTTGCTTAAATTTGTGTTATTTTTCACTCATCATATTTCTGTAATATATTTGATGTTTATCCATTTGCTGTTTAAAGAAACTGAGTTTCCACAGTTCCCAGACAAGAAATCATGGCCCCTTACTTGATTCTGGTTTCTTGTTTTACTTCTCACTAAAGCTAAAAGAACTCTTTCAAATTAAGTTGTACTGTAAATGAACTTGAGTTATTTAGGCTTAGAAAAAAATTATTCATATTGGTACTGATCTTTTTCCATCCAGCAGTGGAGTTTAGTACTTAAGAGTTTGCGCTCTTAAAACAGACTGCTTGGGTTAATACTGTGTATCCCTGGGCGAGGTACCTGAATTCTCTATGCATCCATTTCCTCATCTGTAAAATGGCAATAATAATAGTAATAGTACCTAATTTATAGGATTGTTGTAAGCATTGAGTAAGATAAATAATGTAAAGCACTTAGTACAGTGCCTGGAACATAAAAACACTTAATAATAGCTAATAGCTAACGTTTTCTATCTACATTTGTTCTAAGGAAAATGATAACAGAAATAGCAAATTATTTGTTGTGTGCCTACATGTTAGTTCCTATACTAAGTGCTCTACATGTATTATCTCACATTCTGCTTTAGTGTTTCTTTACAATTGCAGATTATCATGAAATTTGACTTTTAAAAAAAGAGAAGTAGGCTGGACGTGGTGGCTCATGCCTGTAATCCCAGCACTTTGGGAGGCTGAGGCGGGTGGATCACGAGGTCAGGAGTTCAAAACTAGCTTGGCCAAGATGGTGAAACCCCCCTCCCCATCTCTACTAAAAATACAAAAATTAGCCAGGCATGGTGGTGGGTGCCTGTGATCCCAGCTACTCCAGAGGCTGAGGGAGAGAATTGCTTGCACCCAGGAGGCAGATGTTGCAGTGAGCCGAGATGGTGCCACTGCACTTTAGCCTGGATGACAGAGCAAGATTCCGTCTCAAAAAAAAAAAGGAGAGAGAAGTAAAAGGATAAAGTATTCACTTTTATGTCCACAGTCTTTTCCTTCAGGCTCGCGATGGAGTATCAGAATGTGTTTAACCTAAGAACCTTAATGGCTTGAATCAGAAGCACTTTAGTCCTGTGTGTTTTCAGTGTCAGCCTTTCATACATCATTTTAAATCTCATTTGACTTTAAGTAAATCACTTCATCTCTCTACATGTCAATTTCTTCAGCTATAAAATTATGGTATTTCAATAAATAAATACGTAAATGATATTTTACTAATTGGGCTGTTTTAAGGCTCAATAAGAAAATTACTGTGAAAGGTGTATAGAAGATGTAGGTCCTATGCAAATAAAAGATAACATTATGCTTATAGCTTCAGCGTTTATCATGTAAAGCTATTCTGAGTTACTTTTTTTGTTTTTAGTTTGTTAAATTGTTTTACCGGCAGTGTTTTTAATCTGTTTTCTTTAACTTACAGTGCTATCAGCTCACACTTGCAAACCTGTGGCTGTTCCGTGGTAGTAGGTAGCAGTGCAGAGAAAGTAAATAAGGTAGTTTATTTAATAATCTAGCAAATGATTTGACTGTTTAATACGGATGATATGTCATGGCTTGTCATTTAAATGATAATTTGCAATTAAGATGGTCTAGTAGTATAAGGAGGCAGTTTAATCTCATCAAATTGCTGAGACACCTTGTGGCAGCAGTGAGTTTGAAATAAACTTTGAATAGGAATTATTTATCAGTTTATTTTGATAACTTGTAAATACCAGTGTCCGTTGTGTATAACGGTTTTGAGAATATATTAAAATCAGATATTTTTAAAAATACTACTTTTCTATTTCCCAATGTTATCTTTAACAAATCTGAAGATAGTCATGTACTTTTGGTACTGGTTCCAAAGAAATATTATGTTTATTCATCTTGATTTCATTGCCTTGGTTTTCCTTCTAAATATATCCCTTTTAGGGAGCTATTGGGATTAAGTGGTCATTGACAATTATACTTTATTCAGTAGTGTTTCTGACCCATTCCCTCAGTGCTACTTGAGTTAGTAAAGGATTAATGAACAGTTGCACTTCCAAGCATTAACTAGTAAACTAAATGATTTTGCACTTTTCTTCACTGACCATTAGTTAGAAAGAGTTCAGAGATAAGTACGTATATCTTTCAATTTCAGCAAACGTAATTTTTTTTAAAAAAAGCTTTACATAGGAAATATGTTGGAAATGATTATTTACTTTACAAAGACTTTATTTTTTCTGTAATAAGCTACTTTGTGTGTTTACATGAACCTTAACTTATCAAAATTATATTTCTCATATAACCATTTGTGAGAGCTTAATATACCTCTGTCATTATATTGCATCTAGGGACTAGTGATCTTACTATTTCTGTGACCTGACCAGGTAGCTTTCCATCTGTGACCTCCAAAGCCTTAGGTTCCACATAGAGACTGCTGAGCTGCTTTATGAAGAAGAAAGGCTCCATAGTTGGAGTTGGGTTTTTTAAACATTTTTCCCATCCTCCATTTTCTTGGGGCAGAATAGCTTCCCTTTTATCTTTTTTTAATTTGAGAAAGAAGTTGCCACTGCTCTAGGTTGATAACTACTGCTTCAATATAATAATTCTGGGTATAGTTTGAATTTCAAATAGTTACATGCCTTTTTATTTTTCCTAATAGAGCTGTAGGTCAAATATTATTAGAATCAGATTTCTAAACCCCAGCTAATGACCTGCTTATTTTAAGTCAAATTCAATAATAAATTCTCTTTTTTATTGGAGGATCTGGACATTCTTTGATATTTCTTATAACAAATTTCATGTGTAGACCCACTAAACAGAAGCCATAAAGGTTCCATGGTCAAATAAGTCTGAGAAAGTCTGCATATTATATAATTCACCTGAAGAGTCACAATATGTACCCAAATGTTAAAGGTTTTGAGATGCCATACAATAAATTTACCAAGCATTTTCTATATTTGCCCACAGAATCCCCAGTTTAAGCAACAACTGTTATATCCCATGGATTCTAGGTGACTAAGGAATACTTAATTCTTAGGATATGTTTTATTGATAATAACAATTAAAATCTCTATTTGATTTATTTCATAAGCAAATCAGTGGTCTTTTTACTTCATATTTTAATGCTAAAATATTTTCTTTTCTAGATAGTCAGAACATTATGCCTTTTTCTGACTCCATCAGAAAGAAAATGCTCCAGGTTATGTGAAGCAGAATCGTCATTTAAATATGAGTCAGGGCTCTTTGTACAAGGCCTGCTAAAGGTATAGTTTCTGCTTATCAGAAGTGAAACCAATTTTCTAAAATCATTTTTTTGAGACTCTTTATAGACAGATCTTAAATATTAGTATTTCATGTATCTCATATTGATATGCCAAGGGACTGACTTCCTTTACACAGTTCTGAGCATAGACTATATGTCTTATGGATTTACAGTTAGTATCATCAGTAAAACACTGTAAAATATCCTGTTTTCCTGGTGGGAAACTTCCAGGTGGGAAACTACCTGTACCTGCATGTCTAGCCTCAGGATTTTTTTTTTAACACGTGTGGATCAGGTTGCACATCTAAAATAAGATCATTTCTTTTTTACTAAACACATTTGAATTTTATTGAAAAAAAATTCAAATATCTTAAGCATAGAGGATTTAAGCAATTCCTATGTATGTGTACTGAAATATATATATTTCTATATATAATATGTATTAGAAAAATCTTGTATTTTTCTTTCATTTGAGTCTACTTTCAAGGAGCAAAACAGAGAAATGTAAATTAGCAATTATTTACAATACTTGAGGGGAAGAAAGTTGTTTACCTTGTTGAATCCGTTATTGGCATTTCAATTATTGTCCCTAGACCTGAAGAAATAGCTTTGCTAATGGTTATATGATTGTCTCATAGTGACTACTTTCTTGAGATGTAGTCACAGCAAAATGAAACAAAAAAGTTTAAAAATTTTTGGAAATAAAAATTATATTAGGCTTTTGCATTTTCAATAATGTGCTGCTATGAGCTCAGAATGATAGTATTTAAGTCTAGAAACTAGTTAAAGGAAACATTTCCTATTTGAAGTATACAGATCTGTAAATTAGAACTTCTGTTAAAGACATAATAAAATGCTTAATACTTTTGTTTCCTCAACACCTTCTCATTTAATTATATAATTTTAGCTTTGAAAGGGACATATACCAGATGCATAGAGGAAATTTCAAAACTATGATTTAATGAAAAAATATTTAATAGTTCTGTATGCAAATATAAATTATATAGTTTTCCAGAAAATACCTTTGACATTATACAAAGATGATTATCACAGCATTATAAGAGTGAAAAATGGAAATAGCCTCTCTCTTCTGTGCATAGCATATAGCACAGTACTTCATATACAGTAGGTTATTATTACATGGTAACTGCGTATACCAACAGATTAGGAAAGTAAGTTTGTTATTTATAAAAATACGTATTCATTGAGATTTTTTAAATATATAGAGTAACTAAGAAATTAAAAGACACTTGTAATTTCACAATCCAGTGAATAACCGCTATTAATATTTGGCATACCTCTTTCTAGTGTTTTTTTCCCTTTTGCATGTATTTTCTTTAAGACTGCCACCCCCACTGGATTATCTCTGCATGTTCTAACCTGTTTTTTCCACAGCAGCTTCTAAGCCTTTTTGAATATCAACACAAACTACAACAACTTCATCTTTAGCTGCTGAGTAATAAACCCATTTTTATTTATTTAACCACTTCTTTTGGATGCTTCAGTTGTTCTGTTGTTTTGCTATTAAAATCAATGCTATAAAGAAGATTCCTGTCACTAAAACTCTGTGCACACTCATGAGTAATAGGATAAATTTTTAGAGTTGGATTTGCTAAATCAAAGCCCATTTTTTAAAACTAAAAACATTTATATTGTTTGGTATATAAGACAGTAAATTTTCCTTTTATTTTGACAGGATTCAACTGGAAGCTTTGTGCTGCCTTTCCGGCAAGTTATGTATGCTCCATATCCCACCACACACATAGATGTGGATGTCAATACTGTGAAGCAGATGCCACCCTGTCATGAACATATTTATAATCAGCGTAGATACATGAGATCCGAGCTTACAGCCTTCTGGAGAGCCACTTCAGAAGAAGACATGGCTCAGGATACGATCATCTACACTGACGAAAGCTTTACTCCTGATTTGTACGTAATGCTCTGCCTGCTGGTACTGTAGTCAAGCAATATGAAACTGTGTCTTTCTTTTTTTTTTTTTTTTTTTTTTTTTTTATGTAGTATTTCTATGTCTCCCAGGCTGGAGGGCAGTGGCACAGTCTTGGCTCACTGCAACCTCCGCCTCCTTGGTTCAAGCAGTTCTCCTGCCTCAGCCTCCCAAATAGCTGGGACTACAGGCAGGTTCCACCATGCCCGACTAATTTTTGTATTTTTAATAGAGACAGGATTTCACCATGTTAGCCAAGCTGGTCTCGAACTCCTGACCTCAAGTGATCCACCTGCCTCAGCCTCCCAGGGTGCTGGGATTACAGGCATGAGCCACCACACCTGGCCAAAACTGTGTCTTTTAGAAATAAAAACAAAACAGAAGTTGCACTTAAAAGGAAAGAAATATTACTAGCAGAATTATGCTTAAAGAAACATTTAATCAAGCATTTTTTCCTTAAATTTTTTTTCCCATACAATTGTGTTTACCCTAAAATAGGTATGATTAGCCCTTAAAGTAAATATTTAAATATTTGTTTAATAAACATATATTGAGCTCCTAGGCACAGTACTAGGTACCGAGCTTAATAGTGGCCGATCAGACAGCCCCAGCCCCTACGTTGCGTATAGTCTATTGTATAACGGTTACTGAATGGACTTACTAACAAAACCAAAGAAGTAATTATTTTTTCTTGACATATGAATATAAAATACAGAAAAACTGTTAAAATCTATTAATAGAGCATTCTTTTACTTTGCATTTTATATTGTTATTCACTTCTTATTTTAAAAAAAGTATTATCAGTAAATTCAAAAGGAAAAGTAATGATAATTAAATGTTGAATATGGACCCAACTTAAAAAAAAATGGTGGTGATAAATCTATTATCATAAAACACTAAGTAAACACTTAAATGATGTTCTGAAATCAGGAAAAGAATTGTAGTATACTTTTGTGGTTCTCTTTTATCAGCTGAGAAAAGTCACAGTAGCTTATGCCTATAAGAATAGAGCTTTGGGAGTCCACAGCACATGGATCACTTGAGGCCAGGAGTTCCAGACCAGCCTGGGCAACATAGTGAAACCCTATCTATACAAAAAATAAAAAAGAATTAGTTGAATGTGTTTCTGTGTGCCTATAATCCTAGCTATTCAGAAAGCTGAAGCAGGAGGATCTCTTGAGCCCAGTAGTTTGAGGTTACAGGGAGTTTTATGATTGTGTCAGTACACTCCAGCCTAGGGGACAATGAGACTCTCTTTAAAAAAAAATGCTTGGAATAATGCTTAGCACATAGAAGGTACTCAGTAAATGCTAACTGTAATAACCCAGGTCGAAGTGTATAAGGCATTAGAAAAATTGGGGCAAACAACCTTGTCCTGCGTTTCTACAGAATAACTTTGAGCGTAGGCCACAGGTATGTGGAGCACCAGTAATTATACACTTAAGTGTTAACCAAAAGCACAGAATAGAAACATCTTGTTTAAGGGATCTCCAGCCTTATATATCTTAAGGTGCAGAAAGATGACTTAATATAGGACCCATTTTTTCCTAGGTCTCTGGAGTTTTTATTGGTTCTTGAGAAAGTATTAGGGGAATTGTTTCAGAAAATGAATTGGTCGGCCAGGCCCGGTGGCTCACACCTATAATCCCAGCACAATAGGAGGTCGAGGCAGGCATATCACCTGAGGTCGGGAGTTCGAGACCAGCCTGACAGACATGGAGAAACTGTGTCTCTACTAAAAATACAAAATTAGCTGGACGTGGTGGTGCATGCCTGTAATCTCACCTACTTGGGAGGCTGAAGCAGGAGAATCACTTGAACCCAGAAGGCGGAGGTTGTGGTGAGCTGAGATCATGCCATTGCTCTCCAGCCTGGGCAAGAAGAGTGAAACTCCATCTCAAGAAAAGAAAAGAAAAGAAAATGAATTAGTCAAACTTCAAACTGAAATTTCATCTCAATAAGTTTTTATATATTGGTAAATTTTGGTAGACATGTAGAAGTTTTCTAATTAATCTGTGCCTTGAAACATTTTCTTTTTTCCTAAAGTGCTTAGTATTTTTTCCCTTTTTTGATTGGTTGCTTGGGAGCTTTTTTGAGGAAATTTAGTGAACTGCAAAATGAGTTTGCAACCATTTAGTATTTTTGTTTTTATTTCAGAAGAGGTGAGTATGTGTATTTTAACATTTCTTAATCATTTTTAGCAAGCTATGTTTGTTTTGCTGATTTGAGAAACTATAATTAGGCAGCTATTCTCATTTTACTGATCATGACAGAGTAATATCCTGAATTTTAAAATTTTGCTTCCAGCTCTAAATTTTTTTAAATATATATGTATATATACATTTTTTATTGCACTTTAGGTTCTGGGGTACATGTGCAAAACATGCAGGATTGTTGCATAGGTACACACATGGCAATGTGGTTTGCTGCCTCCATCCCCCCATCACCTATATCTGGGATTTCTCCCTGTTATCCCTCCCCTCCCTACCCCCTACTGTCCCTCCCCTATTCCCCACCAACAGACCCCAGTGTGTGATGCTTACCTCCCCGTGTCCATGTGTTCTCATTGTTCAACACCCACCTATGAGTAAGAACATGCGGTGTTTGTTTTTCTGTTCTTGTGTCAGTTTGCTGAGAATGATGGTTTCCAGATTTATCCATGTCCCTACAAAGGACACGAACTCATTGTTTTTTATGTCTGCATAGTATTCCATGGTGTATATGTGCCACATTTTCCTTGTCCAGTCTATCATCAGTGGGCATTTGGGTTGGTTCCAGGTCTTTGCTATTGTAAACAGTGCCGCAGTGAACATACGTGTGCATGTGTCTTTACAATAGAATGATTTATAATCCTTTGGATATATACCTAGTAATGGGATTGCTGGGTCAAATGGAATTTCTATTTCTAGGTCCTTGAGTAATCGCCACACTGTCTTCCACAATGGTTGAACTAATTTACACTCCCACCAACAGTGTAAAAGGGTTCCTGTTTCTCGACATCCTCTCCAGCATCTGTTGTCTCCAGATTTTTTAATGATTGCCATTCTAACTGGTGTGAGATGGTATCTCAATGTGGTTTTCATTTCCAGCTCTAAATTTTCTAAACACAAAATTGTCTGAAAAAAGTATTTTCAACCACTAGATTGTGTGTTAAGTCTGTGTCACACTCATTTTACTTTTAAGTCTATGTTTTTACATGTTATTTACATTCGTTTTGTTTTGTTTTGTTTTGTTTTTTTAAAACAGGGTCTCCCCATGTCGCCCATTTTGGGGTGCAGTGACGTGATTTTGGCTCACTGCAACCTCTGCCTCCTGGGTTCAAGTGATTCTCCTGCCTCAGCCTCCCAAGTAGCTGGGATTACAGGCGCCCGCCACTACGCCCAGCTAATTTTTGTATCTCTAGTACAGACGGGGTTTCACGATGTTAGTGAGGCTGGTCTCGAACTCCTGACCTCAGTTGATACACCTGCTTCAGCCTCCCAAAGTGCTGGGATTACAGGTCTGAGCCACCACACCTGACCTATGTTTGTTATTTTTAATTTTAACTTTTTAAAATAATTCTAGTCACTGCCAATACATGAAAAATTGGTCACTGGGATTTTTTTTTTTAACTTTTATTTTAGGTTCAGGTGTACATGTGCAGGTTTGTTATACAGGTAAATTGCATGTCATGAAGGTTTGATGAACAGATGATTTCATTACCCAGGTAATAAGCATAGTACCCAATAGGTAGATTTTTGATCCTCGCCTTTCTCCCACCCTTCACCCTCAGGCCCCGGTGTTGCTGTTTCCTCTTTTGTGTCCATGTGTACTCAGTGTTTAGCTCCCACTTAGAAGTGAGAACGTGCAATATTTGGTTTTCTGTTCCTGGGTTAGTTCACTTAGGATAATGGTGTCTAGCTCCATCTGTTTCTTATGGCTGCATAGTATTCCATGGTGTATGTGTATCACATTTTTTGTCCGGTCTACCTCTGATAGGCATTTAGGTTGATTCCCTGTCTTTGCTACCATGAGTAGTGCTGTGATGAACATACACATGCATGTGTCTTTATGGTAGAAAAATTTGTATTCCTTTAGGTATATTTAGAATAATGGGGTTGCTAGGGTGAATGGTAGTTCTATTTTAAGTTATTTGAGAAATCTTCAAACTGCTTTTCACAATAGGTAAACTAATTTACAGTCTCACCTGCAGTGAATAAGCATTCCCTTTTCTCCACAACCTTGCCAACATCTGTTATTTTTTTGACTTTTAATAATACCCGTTCCTAGAGAATTGATTTTCAATTCTCTGATGATTAGTGATATTGAGTATTTTTTTCATATGCTTTTGGCTTTGTGTGTATATTCTTTTGAAAAATTTTCATGTCCTTTGCCCACTTTGTAATGAGGTTGTTTTTTGCTTGTTAATTAGTTTATGTTCCTTCCAGATTCTGGATATCCCTTTGTCGGTCAGATGCATGGTTTGCAGATATTTCTTCCCCCATTGTGTAGGTTGTCTTTTTACTCTGTTGATAGTTTCTTTTGCTGCGCAGGAGCTCTTTAGGTCCCATTTGTCATTGTTTGTTTTTGTTGACGTTGCTTCTTTTTTTTTTTTTTCATAATAAAAAAGGGGCGTATGTCCAGAATGGTATTTCCTAGGTTGTCTTCCAGGGTTTTTATAGTTTTAGATTTTATATTTACGTCTTTAATCCATCTTGAGTTGATTTTCGTATACGGTATAAGGAAGGGGTCCAGTTTCACCCTAATTCATATGGCTAACAATTATCCCAGCACTATTTATTGAACACAGAGTCCTTTCCCCATTGCTTGTTTTTGTCAAAGATCAGATGTTGTGTGTGGCTTTATTTCTCGGCTCTCTATTCTGTTCCATTGATCTATGTGTCTGTTTTTGTACCAGTACCCAGGTTACTATAGCCTTGTAGTATAAAGTGAGCTAATGTGATGCCTCCGGCTTTGTTCTTTTTGCTTAGAAATGCTTTGGCTATTCGGGGTTCTTTTTGGTTCCATATGAATTTTAAAATAGTTTTTTCTGGTTTGGTGAAAGATGGCATTGGTAGTTTGAGAGAAATAGCATTGAATCTGTAGATTGCTTTGGGCATTATGGCCATTTTAACAATATTGATTCTTCCTATCTATGAGTGTGGAATGTTTTTTAGTATGTTTGTGTCTCTCTTTATACCTGTGTATAAAGAAAAACTGTTACCATTCCTACTCAATCTGGTCCAGAAAATTGAGGAGGAAGTTCTCCCTAATGAGGCCAGCATCATTCTGATAACAAAACCTGGCAGAGACACAACAGAAAAAGAAAATTTCAGGATATTCAGGCCAATATCCTTGATGAATATAGATGCAAAAATCCTCAGCAAAATACTAGCAAAACAAATCCAGCAACACATCAAAAAGCGAATCTACTTTGATCAAGTAGGCTTTATCCCTGGGATGCAAGGTTGGTTCAATATATACAAATCAGTAAGTGTGATTCATAACATAAACAGAGCTAAAAACAAAATAGGTGCAGAAAAGGCTTTCAATAACATGTAACATCCTTTCGTGTTAAAAACCTTCTGTAGGTAAGGTGCAGTGGCTCACACCTATAATCTCAGCGCTTTAGGAGGCCAAGATAGGCAGATCTCTTAAGCCCAGGGGTTCAAGACCAGCCTAGGCAGCATGGTGAAACCCCATCTCTACAAAAAAAAAAAAAAAAAAATCAGCCTGGCTTGGTGGCATGCACCTATAGTTCCCAGCTACTCAGGAGGTTGAGATGGGAGGATTTCTTGAGCCCAGGAGGCAGAGGTTATAGCCAGCTGAGATCATGGCACTGCAGTCCAGCCTGGGTAACAGAGTGAGACCCTGTCTCTAAAAGAAAAAAACAAAAACAGTCCTAAATAAACTAGGCATTGAAGGAGCATGCCTCAAAAATGTGAGAACCATCTGTGACAAACCCACAGCCAGTATCTTACTTAATGGGCAAAAGCTGGAAGTATTCTCCTTGAGAACCAAAACAAGACAAGGATGCCCACTCTCACCACTCCTATTCAGCATAGTTCTGAAAGTCCTAGCCAGAGCAATCAGGGAAGAGAAAGAAAGAAAAGACATTCAAATAGGAAGAGAAGTCAGACTATTTCTGTTTGTATGCAGTATAATTCTGTACCTAGAAAATTCCATAGTCTCTGCCCAGAAGCTCCTAGATTGGATAAAAATTTCAGCTAAGTTTCAGCATTTTGTATACTCCAACAGCATCCAAGATGAGAGTGAAATCAGTAACGCAGTTCTATTCACAATAGCCGCAAAAAGAGAAAAATACCTGGGAATCCAGCTAAGTGGGGAGGTCAAAGATCTCTACAACGAGAATTACAAAACACTGCTGAAAGAAATCAGAGATGACACAAACAAATGGAAATGTTCTTTTTTAACACTTTGCTTTATCTAATTTACTTGTGACTAAGATATCCATTCAGTGAAACAGGGTTAATAAGACCACTGGACTTAAATAAAAGCCTTCTCTTTCCAAAGCCGAAGAAGGGGTACTATCAGTGCCCAGTCAATAATGATGAAATGCTAATATTTTTTATTTATTTATTGTACTTTAGGTTCTGGGGTACATGTGCAGATTGTGGCATAGGTACACACATGGCAATGTGGTTTGCTGCCTCCATCCCCTCGTTACCTACATCTGGCATGAAATGCTAATATTTTTCCCCTTTACAGTTTATTTCTTCTGTAGTGTGGTACACTCATTTCTTAAGATTAGGAAACTTCAACTACCTACCTGTTTGTTTCTGCACACACCCATTCTCTTTTTGCCACTCCTGTCAGTTAACAGGACAATCCCTACTACTTTCAGTTAAAAACTCCTTCCCTTATTAAATGTTCTTTTACCTGTCTGGCCTGAGTAGAACCTAGGGAAGATGAAAGAGAAAAGATGAGAGGGAGGTTGGGCCTGAAAAGAGAATAAATAATCTTGTTTGTTTGTGTATTTATTTTAGCACCTACTGTAACCTAGGTGCTGTATTAGGCACACATTATCTTAAGTGGCCATTATATCTCTGTTTCTCACTCTTGTCATTGCCAATGTAGGTAGTACTTTCTTGGATAGCTGTGTTACTTGTAGATGGTTTCCCACTGAGGGAAACCCAGTGGATAATCATCTGAGTGTGTTCTCTAATCCCACTCAAATTGTTCTCACATTTTTTGGTTTGTTTTGGGTTTTGGTGGTGGTGGTTATATGCTTATTTTTGTTGCTGGTTTTTGTTTTGTTTTGTTTTTGAGATGGCAAGAATTGGTGGTTATATTTGTTAATTGCCTAAGGGTCTCTACTTTTTTGAAAAAGATGAGAGTACTAAAATAGATTGATAGATACATACATACCCTTATTGGGGACTGTTTGTATTCTTCAAAGAAAAAATTACATATTAGCCTGGCAAACACCAATAAAATGTAGATATATCTTTGAGTTAAAATTAATGCATATTTTATACCTTCAAATATATACATCTGTATTCTTACAGATATGTTTATATGTAATATCAGTGTGTAAGAACTTAAAATGTTGGCTCAAGTGAGGGATTGTGGAAAATAGCATTATATAGCCATTTCAACATTTGAACTTTTTTCTTTTCTTCATTTTCTTCAGGAATATTTTTCAAGATGTCTTACACAGAGACACTCTAGTGAAAGCCTTCCTGGATCAGGTAAATGTTGAACTTGAGATTCTCAGAGTGAATGATATGACTGCTACAATGCCTGTTCCATATATATATTCCCCTGGATCATGCCCCGGAGTTCTGCTCAGCAGTTGCAGTTAAGTTAGTTACACTATAGTTCTCACAAGAGACTGAGAGGATGTCAGGTGCATCATTACATTGGATGCCTCTTGTCCTAGATTTATGCTTTTGGAATTCAGACCTATGTTTACAATATAATAAATAGTGCTGTCTTTTAAAGATACAACGATAGGATGTAAACTTGATCACAACTACTGTTTTTTGAAACATAGGATTCATGGTTCACATGTATCAAAATGAAATCTGAGTTAGCTTTTATAGATATAATATATACCTATATATCCTACAATGCTTGTACTATATATGCAGTACTAGTATATGTGTGTGTGTGTGTGTGTGTGTGTGTGTGTGTGTATAGTACAGGTATATATATATTATAAGCATTGTAGGATATATATATATATGTTTATATGTTAAACTTATATGTAAGTTATAGATTTATAACCCTATATGTCATAGAGTATATGTCATATATGATACGTAAAATATATGACATATACTTAGACATATAGAGTATAATATATATTTTAATTTTTTCATATATAAAACATAGAATTAAGTTCTAATCTTTTTTATTAGATACTTATCTTTCTGTAGTTTCTGGTCTATCTAAAGTGTCTAAATGATTTTTCCTTTTGACTTATTAATGGGGAAGAATCTGTATATTAACAAGGATGCAGCATTCCATACTTCAAGCAACAAATATTTTAATTCAAGCATTAACCTGTAACTCAATTAAGTTTTTTATTTTTTAGAAAGGGGGGTTATTTGCCTAAACTGAGGCAAAAATATTTTTGAAGCATAGTGTACTTATTTAAATGATAGCACCTTTATTGTTTCATTCTTTTTAAAAATATCTACTTAATTGTACAGTTGAAAGAAATTGTATATTATATGGAACTTATTTCTTAATATTACAGTTTTGTTGTAATAACATTCTGGAGATCAGGCCAGGAAACCGATCATAGATAAAGCTTTGAAATAATGAGATCCTTATGTTTACTAGAAATTTTGGATATAGATCTGTGTGGTCTGTGACATACTGTAAAGTTCAAGGAAAATCCGTGGACTGGAATTTCATGCTTCTCTAGCTGAAATAAAATCCCTCCCACCCTCCACCTCATCGCATGCACACATTCTGCTCCTACCCACCCACCCCAACCTCTGCAAAATGCAGATATAGGAATGTCTCAATACTGTAGTCTCACCTTCTGGGAGCTTCCATTTTATTTGAAGATATGGGCAGAAAAAACTAATATAAAATAACTTACGTATGAGTTTTAATAGTGAAATAAATATGGGTATATTCTGAAGTAGAATGCAAAATTTGAGTGCATTTTTAAAGATAAATTAGGAAACTTCAAAAAACTGTCAGATTGTTCCTAGACCCAGTGCTTCTATACCACACTCCTGTTAGGTGACATCAGTGGAAATAGTTAAGGAGATGTTTAGTGCGTATTGTCTGCCCAGCACTGTCAACACTGTCGTAGAAACATTGCTGTACAAGTAGAATGTGAGCACATTAGGTGTTGAAATGGCTCCTCTTCCTGCAGGTCTTTCAGCTAAAACCTGGCTTATCTCTTAGGAGTACTTTCCTTGCACAGTTTCTGCTTGTCCTCCACAGAAAGGCCTTGACATTAATAAAATATATAGAAGATGATACGTGAGTAAAACTCCTACACAGAATAAAAACCTTTGTACATTGTTTTTTATTCTGTTTCCTTTGTACATTTTCTATATCATAATTTTTGCTTTTTTTTTTTTTTCTTTTTTCATTATTTTTAGGCAGAAGGGAAAAAAGCCCTTTAAATCTCTTCGGAACCTGAAGATAGACCTTGATTTAACAGCAGAGGGCGATCTTAACATAATAATGGCACTGGCTGAGAAAATTAAACCAGGCCTACACTCTTTCATCTTTGGAAGACCTTTCTACACTAGTGTACAAGAACGAGATGTTCTAATGACTTTTTAAATATGTAACTTGATAAGTATATTCCATCACAGTCATGATCGCTGCTGAAGTAGCTCAGTGGTGTGGGGAAACATCCCCCTGGGTCATACTCCTGAGTTTTGCTCAGCAATTGCAGTTATAAGTTAGTTACACTACAGTTTTCACAAGAGTCTGTGAGGGGATGTCAGGTGCATCATTACATTGGATGTCTCTTTTCCTAGATTTATGCTGTTGGAATACAGACCTATGTTTACAACATAATAAATATTATTGCTATCTTTTAAAGATATAATGATAGGATATAAACTTGACCACAACTACTGTTTTTTTTAAATATATGATTCATGGTTTACGTGTATCAAGGTGAAATCTGAGTTAGCTTTTACAGATATAATATTAGTTGACTTCCTATCTTTTTGTGTTCTTTGGTGTGTGGAATTACTGTAGTACTTTCTGCAAGCAACTGAAAACTAGAGCCTTCAGATGATTTCAGTTCCACAGAAAGAAAGTGAGCTTGAACGTAGGATAAGATTTAGAAAGAAAATTGATCAAGCAGATGTTTAATTGGAATTGATTATTAGGTCCTACTTTGTGGATTTAGTCCTTGGGATTCCGTCTGTAGAAATGTCTCATAGTTCTGTGTAGTCTCTGCTCATGATGAACCACAGGTAGGGTGTTTTTTGTTCGTTTTATTGTTGTTGCTATAGTTGATACTCTATATAGTTGAGCTCTGTACAAGGAAATTGTATTTTATATTTTAGTAGTTGTTGCCAACTTTTTAAATTAATTTTCATTATTTTTGAGCCAAATTGAAATGTGCACCTCCTGTGCCTTTTTTTCCTTGGAAAATCTAATTACTTGGAACAAGTTCAGATTTCACTGGTCAGTCATTTCCATCTTGTTTTCTTCTTGCAGAGTCTTACCATGTGTCTGCTTTGGCAATCATTTGTAACTCTGAGATTATAAAATGCATTAGGGAATATACTAACTAATAAGATCTTTTTTCAGGAACAGAAAATAGTTTCTTGAGTACTTCCTTCCTACATTTCTGCCCATGTTTTTGAAGTTGTTGCCATTTGCCTGCAGCAGGCTCTAAGGAATAGCAGGAGAAATTTTACTGAAGTGCTGTTTTTCAAGGTGCTACTTTGGCAGAGCTAAGTGGTCTGTTTGTTTTGTTTTCTTAATGTGTTTGGACCATTTTGCTGGCTATAAAATAACTGATAAATATAATTCTAATACAATATTGACATTGTAGTATACACAAACACAAATATTTTATTTAAAACTGTGGAAATAACATAAAAGGGAATATACATTTATAAGAAAGGGATAAAGGTAAAAGAGCACTTTTGCCCCCCTCCTACCAAACTTAACAAAAAGACATGTTCTCATCTGAAAGGTCATAATAGCCTTCCCATCATCAATCAGAAAGATGTGGACATCTTGATTTTTTTGACAAACACTGAACTAGATGACTGTTGTACTGTAGCTCAGTCATTTAATGAATATATAAATACTACCTTGTAGTGTCCCATACTCCATGTTTTTTACATAATAGATTCTTATTTAAGTGCTAACTGGTTATTTTCTTTGGCTGGTTTATTGTACTGTTATATAGAATGTAAGTTGTACAGTGAAATAAGTTATTAAAGCATGTGTAAACATTGTTATATATCTTTTCTCCTAGATGGAGAATTTTAAATAAAATAGATTTGAAATTTTGTCTCTTTCAGTTGTTTGTTCAGAAAAATATACTACTATGATATTTGAAGACTGATCAGCTTCTGTTCAGCTGACAGTCTTGCTGGATCTAAACTTTTTTAAAAAAATTAATTTTGTTTTTTCAAAGAAAAAATATTTAAAGATCGTTTATACTGTTGTAGTCTTATGTTAAAAAAAAAAACTTTCTGCTTTACTCTCTGGATTTCAGTTTGATTTTTCTTTTTCTTTCTTTTTTTTTTCTTTCCTTTTTTTTTTTTTTTTGTTTTTTGTTTTAAAGATGGGGTTTATCACCATGATGGCCAGGCTGGTTTTGAACCGCTGACCTCAGGTGATCCACGCACCTCGGCCTCCCAAAGTGCTAGGATTACAGGTCAGTTTGATTTTTCAAATTATAAATATTTCAAATGTCAAATACTATTCGATAAATTCTTTTTAAACATTCCTATTATTATAATATCAGTATAAGCTACACTGAAGTTACTTGTTCGGGGTATCTGATACGTGTATCCAAAGTAAAAGTCCAAGGAATCTAAACACTTTTATCTGCAAAGCTAGGAATAGGTTTGACTTTTGCACTCCAAGAAAAAAATTTTACTTGAAAATAGAATAGTTGAGTTGAGAGGTTTCTTTGAAAGAAGACTAATTGATCATATCACTATGAATCTCAAAGAAGAAACAAAACTTCATATAATAATATAAAGTAAATAAAAGATAGTTGTCTCCATAGCATGTTTCTGTAATGCTACAGGTTAAACGGGTCACTCTAATATAACACTTTTGATTTTGGTGTAAAATTGTACAAATTGATATTTCTGCTATGATCTGCAGGGTGTAGCTTAAAGTAGCAAAAGCAGTCAACCACATCCAGTTAATAATACCAGCCCTATAGTAACACTTTAGGGCTGGTATTATATTATTATTTCCATTTTACAAGTGAGGAAACTAAAGCTTAAAGATGTGTAATACACAGCCCATGGTCACACAGCTGGTAAAGGTGGATTTCATCTAGCACATTGCCATGAGCACAGCTCCTAACCTTAATAACTCCATGCGACTGGTACTCTATGTAGTTGAATTGAAAGGAGAGGGAGGAAGCAGGTTTTACGGGCCTACTAGCACTATTCAGATCCCGAGTGTGAATCCCTGCTGTGCTGCTTGGAGAAGTTGCTTAACCTATGCAAGGCTCCTTTTGTAAATATTTGAAATGGAATGATAATACCTACTTCACCAGAGGGTTTAATGAGACCTTATAAGATCCTTAGTTCAGTACCTTACCAGTGCTTCATACATGCTTTTTTATCCAATCTAACAATCTCTGGCATGTAACTGGGGCTTTTGGAACATTTAATAATGATTATTATTTGGCATGGTAGGCTAAAGCTGTCATGTTGCTGATTTCTATTTGTTCCATTTGTTTTTTTTTTTTTCCCTCCATTCTTTTGGATTTTTCTTATTCTGTGTCTCCTATGTTGTCTTATTAACTGTAACTCTGATTTATTTTAGTGGTTGATTGAGGGTTATACCTCTTAGTAACTTACCAGTTTATATACTGTTTGACATATAGCATAAGAAAACTCTTGTCGCCTTTGTGCTGTTATGATCCTACTACGTTTTTACTTCTACATACATTATAAACTCCACACTTAATTGTTATTGTTTACTTAAACAGTCAATTATCTTCTAAAGATATTTAAATATAAATATTAAAAACACCCCAATTAAAAGTCAGAGATTGTTAATTCCACGTGCTCTCACTTATATGTGGAATCATGTTAATACCACATGATCTCACTTATATGTGGAATTGAAAAACTTGGAACTCATAGAAGCAGAGAGTAAAAACATGGTTACCAGGTGCTAGGGGAGAGGGGGTGGACTGGGGAGATATTGGTTAAAAGATATAAAGTTGGATAGGAGGAATAAGTTCAAGAGATCTATTGTACAACGTGACTATAACAACATCTATCATACACTTAAAAATTGCTGACAGTATCTTTTAAGTCTTCTCACTACAAATAAATATGTGAGGTAATATATGTATTAATTAACTTTAGTCATTTCACAATGCATATCTATTTCAAAACATCATGTTGTATGCTGTGAATATATACAACTGTTTTTGTTTTAAAAATGTCCTTAAAAAGTCAGATTTTCACATCAGACAAAAAAGCAAGACCCAATTATATGCTGCCAACAGGAAACATACCTTAAAAATAAAGGACAAACAGCTTAAAAATAAAAGGATGGGGAAAAGATACACCATATTAATAATTAGAAGAAAGCTGGAGTGACAATGTGAAACAAAATAGATTTCAGAGCAAAGAATATTACCAGGGATAAAAATGATCATTTTATAACGATAAAAGAGTCAGTTCAGCAAAAGGATATAGCAGTCCTGAATATTTTTTCATCTCACAGCTGCATCAAAATACATGAAGCAAAAACTGATAGAACTATAAGAAGTAGACAAATCCACAATTATAGTTGGAAATTTTAATATCCTCTCAATGTTCAGTAGGATAAGAATATACAAAAATCCATAAAGATATAGAAGATTAGAACAGGACTATCAACCAACTTGACTTAAGTGACATTTGTAGAGCACAGCAGTCCCCAACAACAATGGATGATACATTCTTTCCAAGAGCACATGAGGCATGTACCAAGATAGACCATGTTTTGAGCCATAAGACAAATCTTAGTAAATTGAAAAGGATTCAAGTCATAGAAAATATGTTCTCTGACCACAATGGAATTAAATTATAAACCAATAACAAATATCTGGGAAAACCTCAAAAACTTGGAAACCGGTGCTTTTAAAAGATTAAATAATTTCTAAATTATCTATGTTTGGGGGAAAAGGAGAAATGGATTAGAGAGCAAAAAGGGTATCAGAGTGATGTGGTGTGATTTTTATGAAGAGTGGAACAGAATCTGCCTTTGATGTTTCCCCGCTACAGCCCATTCTTCATATTGATGACAACATGATCCTTCTAAAATCTGGGGATCACTTCTGCTTAATGACTCTCCAACACTTACAAAATTAGGTCCAAAATTCTAGCGCACAGTTTCTGTTCATCTTTCTAACCTTTCTTCCCACAGGTCTAGCTAGTACATATTTCTTTTGTTGCATTTATTACACTATGCCTTTGGTTAGCTATCTCCCCAACCAGGCTAAAGAACAAGATTCTTGACTTTTTCATTTTTGTATCTCAGTGCCTAGGATGGTGCCAGGGCACATGGCATGCTTTCAGTAAATGTTAGCTGGATGGATGTAATGAGCATATTAAATATTAATTTATTTGTTCTTCCCCAAAAGAATTATTTCCTGCAAATCAAGAAAATCACTTTCTTTATATAATCAAAAACTTCTTTTTCCAGAAGATTCTTCATTAAAAATTAAGCCTATGCACAACCTAGCTCTAAAGTTTCAAAGATTTTAGGCAGCAATTTTTCAATCTTTTTGAAGTAGTAAACCTCAATCTTTTGAAATTTCTGTTTCTGCATTTGTGCCATACTATCTCATGACTTGGTAAAATTTTGGTTGTTGGTTTTTTTTAAATTAATTGGTAAATTGCTAAGTACTTTTCATCAGACCAATTAGGACAATAGTAAGTATCCATCTGTGGAGTGTGGACATTCAAGAAATCTGATCCAGTATTTAGAAAGTCATTCCTGAGCTGAGTTGGCTCAAACTGGCACCTTTTGGCATTTGCTTGTGGGTGGGGAATGTGGAATGCTTTGAAAGTTGAATGGGTTTGTCAAGTTTTAAAATTCCCTTATGGCTAAAGGAAAACAACATTCATTGTTTAAAAACACCATTGTTTGTTTTTTCTGCTTTTTTGTTCTTTGGAGCCTGAATCTGCAAAAACACTCACACCCAGCATTTTGCTTCATGCACCCCTCGTAAGACGTTTTTGGAGACATGAATAGTGTTTCCACACTACTTTTTATTGTGATTGTTCAGAATGTTCATAACAAATGGTAAAAAGTCAGTTTCAATGCTCATATTGAGTTTTATGGAGAAGGACCATAATTTATGTTTGTCATTGTAAGCCGATAGTAGAATTGTTGGAAGTTTGGGTCCTAGAACCAGACTTTCAAGGCTCAAATCCTTATTTTCTCACTTCGTAGGTGTATGACCTTAGACAAGGTATTTAACCTCTCTGTGCTGCCTCAGTGTCCTCATCTATTCTTTAAGAATAGAACCTACCCCATATAGTCACTTAAAGATTAAGTGGGTTAATACATTCAGAATGCTTGGAATGGTAACTGGCACACAGTAAGTGCTCAGTAAACTTGGGTTGCAGCTATTACGCATTTTATGCCTGTCATAATCATAATCATCATCAGCATTAAACAATTAAATGTAAAGTTCCAAAATTTGATTATTAAACTACAATTTTACAGCCACGATTCTGGTGATACCATGTCAGTAGCAAGATTATTTCCTTAGCTTAAGCCTGTCACTCCTTATTGCACATAATAGAGAGTGTTGCCCTAGGCAAATGTCATTGTAGGGAATGAAACAATTGCCTGCGAGCTACTCTTCAGAGGCCTCATCCCATTTTTTCAATCCATCCACTTTACTCCATCTCCACTACCACTATTAGGACCTTATCATTTCTTACCCAGATTAATTCAACAGCTTCCTTCCTTCTAGTCTCCATGATTTCACCCACTAGCCGCCCCCTCCCCTTTGCCTAACTAGTTTTCTCCATTTGTGGTACAGTGATCTTTCTAATATGAAACTCCTGATTTGCCTTAAAAAGCCCTCATTGACAACCTTCAACCCACAACCCATGGTGAAGCACAGGAGCCTTGGGGATCTGCCCCCAGCATGCCTCTTCACCTTTGTCTCTCACTGTTCCTGTCTTCTTGGAAAGCCCTGATGAGTTATTTGTAGTTTCCCCTGACTCAGCTGGCTCTTATTGGCTTGTATGTGTGCTGCTCCCGCAACCTGCAATACCCTTACCTACTTACCTGGATGAACTTGACTTGTCAGTCAGGATTCACCTTAGGTGGGCATCATGTTCTTCCAGGCCTCTCCTCCAACTTGGAGTTGAGAGTATTCCAGACTTTAAGCTCCATGGGATAGGGATCTTGTCTGTGCACCAGCTTATTCCCAATTGCCTGGCACATAATGTGTTTGTTAAATATATGTTGAATTAATTGCCCTGTACTTGGGGCTCTTGTTTGCTTCTGCACTTACAGTTCTAGCACAGCACTTATTATCATGTGTCATCATTATGGGTTTGTTTTGTCTCCCATTAGACTGTGAGCTCCACAAGGCTGGCTCCTTGTCTTATATATCATTGTATTTCCAGCTTCCAGCATAGTGCTGGCCATGATACAGGAAGTCAATAAATTCTGAATGAATGAATAGTGTCTACATACCATTAATCTCAGGTTTAAAGTTTCCCCAAATTCTGAAGCAAGGGGATTTGTGGACTTCCCTGACAGTTTTTGGATGTCATCCCAATGATACCACTAAAATTTTAAGGAACAGCTTGCATATATACATTTTTCCAAGTGGCAGTTTTTTTCCCACAGGCTTCATCAGATCATTCTCCATAGCCTTCCTCAGATTCTCAAAGAGGTCTCTGATTCCCCCAAAAGATAAGAAACTATGTCATAAAAAGTTACTTCTAAATATCCATTGTTTTTGTTTGTTTTTTGTTTTGAGATAAAATCTTGCTCTGTTGCCAGACTGGAGTGCATTGGCCTGATCTCGGCTCACTGCAACCTCCACCTCCCGGGTTCAAGCAATGCCCCTGCCTCAGCCTCCTGAGTAGCTGGGATTACAGGTGCACACTGCCATGCCCAGCTAACTTCTTGTATTTCAGTAGAGATGGAGTTTCACCATGTTCTCCAGGATGATCTCAATCTGACCTTGTAATCTGCCCGCCTTGGCCTCCCAAAGTGCTGGGTTTACAGGCGTGAGCCATCGTGCCCAGACTAAATATCAATTGTTAAATAAAATGTTTGCAAAGCAGCCCGATGAATGAATCATTTCATTTTATCCTACAAAGAGAATAAAATACCTAGGAATACAAATAACAAGGGGTGTGAAGGACCTCTTCAAGGAGACTACAAACCACTGCTCAAGGAAATAAGAGAGGACACAAATAGATGGAAAAACATTCCATGCTCATGATTAGGAAGAATGAATATCATGAAAATGGCCATATTGCCCAAAGTAATTTATAGATTCAATGCTATCTTCATCAAACTACCATTGACTTTCTTCAAAGGATTGGGAAAAAAATACCTTAAACTTCATATGGAATAAAAAAGAGCCCACATAGCCAAGACAATCCTAAGAAAAAAAAAAAAAAAAGCTGGAGGCATCACACTACCTGACTTCAAACTATACTACAAGGCCACAGTAATCAAAACAGCATGGCACTGGTACCAAAACAGAGACATAGATGAATGGAAGAGAAGAGAGGCCTCAGAAGTAATGCTGCATATCTGCAACCATCTGATCTTTGACAAACCTGACAAAAACAAGCAATGGGGAAAGGATTCCCTATTTAATAAATGGTGTTGGGACAACTGGCTAGCCACATGCAGAAAGCTGAAACTGGATCCCTTTTTTACACCTTATACAGAAATTAACTCCAAATGGATTAAAGATTAAAACATAAGACCTAACACTATAAAAACCCTAGAAGAAGACCTAGGCAATACCATTCAGGACTTGGGCATAGGCAAGGACTTCATGACTAAAACACCAAAAGCAATGACAACAAAAGCCAAAATAGACAAATGAGATCTAATTAAACTTAAGGGTTTCTGCACAGCAAAAGAAACTATCATTAGAGTGACACAGCAACCAACAGAATGGGAAAAAATTTTTGCAGTCTACCCATCTGACAAAGAGCTAACATCCAGAATCTACAAAGAACTTAAACAAATTTACAAGAAAAAAACAACCTCATCAAAAAGTGAGCGATGGCTATGAACAGACACTTCTCAAAAGAAGGAGCCTGTTGGGGCGGGGGGCGGCAAAGGAAGGACAGTAGGGGTGGGTGGGTGGGTGGGGAGGTCAGGGAGGGATAACACAGGGATAAATGCCAGATGTAGGTGATGGGAGGATGGAGGCAGCAAACCACATTGCCATGTGTGTACCTATGCAACAATCCTGCGTGATCTGCACATGTACGTACACCCAGAACCTAAAGTACAATTAAAAAAAAATTCCCATCTCAGGCTCTGCTTCCAGGGAACCCAAAGTAAGATACCCATTGGTCTTAAGAATGATTTTCTACAGTAGTTGTCTCCAAACCTGCACCAAAACTCAGAGAAATAATTGTCTCTGTATTTATTTATGTGTAAATGATATACATGCTGTATTAGTCTGTTTTCATGCTGCTAATAAAGACATACCTGAGACTGGGGGCAAAAAAAAAAAAAGAAGACATTTATTCAGCCAACAAACATATGATTAAAAGCTCATGATTACAAATGCAAATCAAAGCCAACTGAGATACTACCTCATGCCAGTTAGAATGGCAATCATTAAAAAATCAGGAGACAACAGATGCTGGAGAGGATGTGGAGAAATAGGAACACCTTTGCACTGTTGGTGGGAGTGTAAATTAGTTCAACCATTGTGGAAGACAGCGTGGCCGTTGCTCAAGGATCTAGAAGTAGAAATACCATTTGACCCAGGAATCCCATTACTGGGTATATACCCAAAAAATTATAAATCATTCTATTATAAAGACACATGCACACGTATGTTCATTGTGGCACTGTTCACAATAGCAAAGACTTGGAACCAACTCAAATGCCCATCAGTGATAGACCAGATAATGTGGCACATATACACCATGGAATACTATGAAGCCATATAGTAGAGCCTGATCCCGATGAGGTAGAGGGTTTGTGCTCTGCATTCTGACTGCTGCTGGACTGTGATGGTTCCCGTTGGCAGCAGAGGAAGTTGCTTCTGGATGAATACTCAGTCATAGGGTTCCCCCTTCCACACACACCTGTAGGAACAGTTTGAAACTCATATGCATGGTCTTCCTGGTTCTAGACACATGAGTCATTTAAGCTGCTGGAGCCTGGACCAGCTAGTATGCTAGCCCAGCATTCAGGAAGTTAAAGGGTTTTGGGTCAAAGCTGAGAACCTTCTTTGATCCACCTTGGCGAGACATTTTCTCTGGCTTCTATTAATAGCTTCAGCATTTTTTTTTCTGGCCTAGACCCACACAAGCGAGAGGAGCCCAGAGCTTCTCTAAGGAGTTAAGGGAAAGCACATTTTAAAAATAACTTGAGCAAATTAATTCATCTGGCAAAAGCAACCCCACTACGTAAAATAAACTTCTTTAGTTTCGCAATAGCAGTTCCCGAAAATGTAAACAACCCCAGGGTCCACATGCATTGAATCATTTGCTGAACAGAAAGAGTCCCTGGTCCAAATTCTGCAAGAATAAACACCTTATAAAACTAGGGTTCAATGACCTTTATTTGGGAACAAGAAGGGTATGGGGGGCAGCAACCCACCCCGAGGACAATGAGAAAGTCTTGTGACTGGATATTCAAAATGCTAGCTTTCTAAACCAAAAACTGGGATGAGTGGAGGGAGAAGAGGAGGATGGGCACAGTCTATGCCTCAGGCTCTTGCTCAGACGCTACCAGGCCCCTGCCTTCCCTAGGGAAAGCCAGAGTCTACTCACATGAAGCCAGAGGAAGCCCCTGCAGGTTTCACCACGTGTTCTGTTGACAAGATAATGGTTCCATTGAAACCATTACAAAAAACTGTAGTAACATACTTGGCCAACTGAGCCCATACTATCAGAGTAACTTTTTACCTGGTCCTAGTTTTTCAAACATAATATATTCTTTCTAATGTGGCCCATTCTGTTCTAATGAACTTATGCTGAATTTTTCTGAGTACTAGAATAATGCTTGCTATAAATAATAAATGTAATTAATCTCATTTAATATTTGTGTAGCTCTTCTTTAAAGCAGAAAGTATTTTCTCATTCATTAGTAACAGAACCTTTCTGTGTGAGGAGCACTGAGCCAGAACCCATATCTTGGAATAGTCAGAATTTGGAGAAATTCAGGGAAAAGGCACTGGACTGATTTTTAAAGACTAGAAAATGCAACCTCCAGAAAAAAATTCAAGAGCTTTTTGTTCCCACACATATAGGAAAGATTGGAGTAAATCTTAATACTATATTTCAGGTAAACAAAGGATCACAGTCAAAATAGCAGCGCTTCTTGAGTAATGGCTGTGTGCCAAGTACTTTACAGTTTCACATTTAACTCTCCTAATAACCTTGTAAAGTGGATATCCACAGTACATGATGAGAACACCGAAGTATAGGTTAGATGATTGTTTAAATGGGAGAGACATTTTTCAAAATCTTCCCCCTTTTTTTCCTCCTTTCTTATAAGGAAGATTGCACTTTCCCTTTCAGTGAAACTTGTGCACGACCACGTGACTCTCTTTGGCCAATGAAATATGAACAAGCAGCATATGTCACTTTCAGATGGATAGCTAAAGAACCAGCAGGAGCTTTGCCTCCTTTTCACTCTGCCACAGTGGCCACTAACATTCCAGATGGTGGCGCTCTGCAGCCTAAGTCCTACAGTGGGAGCCATGGGCAGAGCCCTCTTTCCCACCCCCATCAACATGTGCATGTTGCATAAGCCATGCATTAATCTTTGCAGTTTTAAACCACTAAGTTTTGGAGTTGTATTAATCATTAATCTTGGTTCTCCAGAGAAACAGAGTGGGGGAGTGGTATTCATTGTGGAAATTGACTCATATGATTATGGAAGCCGAGTAGTCCCCCGCTCTGCTGTCTTTGAGCTAAAGAGCTAGGGGAGCTAGTGGTATAATTCAGCCCAAGCCTGAAGGCCTGAGAAATGGGATGGGGGATTCTGACGGTGGGTGTGCTGAGGCAGTGTTAAGTCCTGAAGTTCAAAGACCACTGAGGAGGTGGGTGTTCCAGCACCAGAAGAGAGAGCAAATTCGCTTTTCTTCTGCCTTTTTGTCCTCTCCGGGCCCTCAGTGGGTTGGATGATGCCCTCCCACATTGGTAAGGGTGCATCTTCTATACTCAGTCTGCTAATGTCTTCCAGAAACATCTTCACAGACACATCCAGAAATAATGTTTTACCAGCTATGTCAGCATCCCTTAGCCTAATGGACAACTTAAAAATTAACTATCACAAGCAGTTGTTTCCACAGCAAAACCTGGGTGACAGACCAAGTGACCCAGATGACTGGAATTTGACTTTCTTTTATTGCCCACACCATACTCTGAACTAACATGCTATGCTGCCTTCTAAGTGGAGAATGATGGCTAAATCTTCTACCTAATTTGAGTCCTGGAAAAAAAGGGGGGGGGTATTAATTACAGTGACAAGAATTGTGATTCCTGAGGGGGCAGATCAAGACTGATAGGTAACAGAAGTGAAGAAGGTCTCAGGAATGTCCATTGAAATTTACTCAGAAGAGAATAATTAATAATCATAATTAATATTTTGATGTATTTCCCTACATGTTTAAGTTATACACCTTGCGTACATTTTCTCAAAGGGGGTTCTATGTAAGAGACTGTTTCTTAATACATTTCCTAGCTTGGAATTGTTCACTCTGTTTCAAGGCCTCTCGCTGGTTTAAGCTGAGCTTATTTTCTTACAGACCTCACAACAATAATCCTTTCCTTTACTAGTCAGTACACAAGATGGTCTTCATTTCCAGTCTACCAGGAAACGAAGTATCTTGGTTTGGAATTCCCCACAATCAGAGCCTGAGACAAGGACTAGTGTGCAGTTAGTTTATTTGGGAGGTGATTCCAGGAAGTGGGAGTGAGCGATCAGTCAGCCTGCAACACAAAGGAGGAAAAGTCAGTATAAGGATGAATTTGGCAACTGGCCATTTCAGGCAACTGGGGCTAAATTTTCCTCGGATCTCTAAGAAATGTAAAGGATGCCTCCCATAATTGCTCGCCTCAAGTATTTATTGACGGGCTCTCATGCTCCGTTGGTTGTCCCTGAGGACTTCATCCCTCCCTCGCTGCAGCATAGACACTCTGCTTTCTCCTAGACTGAGCAAGCTCCTGCATCTGTGGAAACAGTCCGGGGACAGACAGCGAAATGATGGCTGCTGAGTGCTTGAGATCTGGGATAGAGGCCACATCATTAGTGCACTGAAATCAGAGACGTGTCAAGAGATGTGACACAGGGCATCTAAGGTATCTACTGCACCAGCTACAACTCCCTAAACACAAATCTCAGTTCTTACAGAGCTGATGCATGCAAGGAAACACAGTCATGATCGAGAGTACCAAAGAAGCTCTGTATGAACCTTCCTTAGGCAAGTTTCCCAATTTTCAAAATGAGGGTAATAATACCATCCAAGGTCATTGGGAGGAACAGATGAACTTATATATGTGAAAATGTCCAGCACAGGTCCTAACCCATAGTAGGTGCTCAGTAAATGTTAGTTCCCTGCCCTCCACATTGTGCATATCTGGAGCTGCACTAGATGCTGAGACAAATGGTCTCAAATGTCGTTTAGCACTTAATGACTCTGAGATATTCTCTGAGCTGCCTACAGGTCATTAACTATATTAGAAGTCTTTCTGTGGCAAGTGTCAGGAGCCCAGCTCAAATGAACTTAAGCAAAAGGGAATCCATTGACTCTTGTAGATAGGAGTTCCAGGGTTGGCACTGGCTTGGGCACTACTGGATGCAGGAATTTAAAGTGTCTTCAACTCTTTCTTCTGGTGTTTCTCTCAGCTGTACTTCCCTTGCTGTTTCTTTTTCCCCTTTTGCAGATAAGTCATCCATAACTGAAAGAGGTGAAAAGGGGATGGCGGCAGAGAACTGTGGCTTCTATCATCCTTGCTTGCTGACCTCAGGGTCCATGTATAAATTCTCAGAGAAAAACCCCTCTGGTTGGTGATGCTTGGGTCATGAACCTACACTGTGGTCTGGAGGGTGGGCCCCTTGAAATGGAGCCTGCTGGAACCACTTGGGCTGGGGCAGGGTGCTAGGACCAGAAGAAAGAAAGGGTAGGCAGGGCTGCTGGCCAGACACTCTTCACCAAAACAAGGCAAGAGGGGGATGACTGAGGCAGCAATGCAGAAAGCAGACAGTAGAGGTCGTAGCAGGTTTGCCGTTTCTTGCTACCTCTGGTTGATGGGAGAGTCACCTTGGTAGGCCCCCACAGTCACCCCACATTTAGGAGGAGAAAATCCATTTGCCACTTCTGACAATGCCAATGGACTCACATATTTCACCCAGGGATTGAGTTTGGCCCATGCTGAGCTTCAGAATACAGAGCTGTCTTGGAACAATGGCTCAGCACATTCATTTGGTGTCCAACAAAGCCTGCCTTTGTCGCCTTCCCTCTCCCTGGGTGCCCTTCAAGATCTTCAGTGTGCTATGGGGCGAGAAAGAGAAAATGTCATATCAGGGAGCTCACCCCATGTGTCCTGGAGTCACGAAAATAGTATCTTATCAATATATTCTTTTGTTACTATAAAAAATAAAGTTGAACATTTTCAGATAAAATTAAGTATAGAAAAAATTTTAATTACGTGCTATGATTATACCTAGAGAACCATTGTCAACATTTTGGAATATGTACTGCCAGATACTTTCCTATGAATATATACAATGTAGCTTTTTTAATATTAAAAGGGGATCATATGAGACCTGCTGCTTGTATGCAGGCTTTCTTTACTAATATGTAATATGATATGTAAGCAGACAAATGCAGAAATCCTAAGCCATCAACTCATTGAATTTTTATTCATTGGTTTTAATACCTGCATTTTGTTCCCTTGTTAAGCTATGCCACAACATATTTAATTATGCCCCTATTGATGAATATTAATTTACTCTATCTGCCAGTTCATTCCAGTCCAAAATTTATTGAGTGTCTACTTATGGGCCAAGCACTCTTTTATTCATCAAGACCACCATATTATCTGTATCAGTTATTTATTGCCACAATAAAACTGCATAAGAAATCACTCCAAAATATGGCACCTTAAAACTACAACCACTTATTATTTCTCAAGAGTCCATGGGTCAGCTGCTGATAGGGGTCAAGGTCAGCACATTTCAACTAGACGACTTGAGAGGTAACAAAGAAAGGAGTGTCTGGGTAGATATGTTCTTCCAAAAATAAAGCAAGGAATGAGGAAATTGCAGGTGGGATAAGAAAGGTGGTTGGCAAACAAACCCCACAAAAGGCGGAAAAAAATTAAAGGAACACAATGCCAGACTCCTATGTCATCATCCAAGAAGATACAGTGAAATATGACCTGGGGGGTGGTAGGGTAGGAGAAGGGAGAGCAGGGGTGAAGGAAGGGAGATTGTTTTTAATCACTTCCGTATTCCTTTATAGTAGACATGACTGCAAGTATTAAAATTTAACAAAGGCATATATGATTGTTAACTTCTCTGTATAAGCCACAGATCATCTTCAACATCCCTCCCTCCCTCCCTTCCTTTTTTCCTCTTTTGCTTCCAACTTCTTTATTTCCTTTTGCTTTCTTTCTCTTCTTTTTATATCTCACTCTGGGTATATGCAGTAGTGTAAAAGGTTGACAGAGAAATCAAATATAAGAAGAGCAGGGCCCTGAGAAAAGCATCTGGCATCCTATAGGCAAACCATCTTTTCTAAAAGAAAGGACTGGGAGATTGAAGAGCTCAGGGCATTGCCAAATGAACAAGGCAAGCACGTCTATTCTGTACCAAACGAAGGGGAAATGGCCCTTCCAAATAATTGACCTATAAAATGGCCTTTTCACAAGAGTACCGTAATTACTGGCCAACAGCAACAATGAAAAACAACTCCCAAACCAAGAAATATTTCTGGACTGAAAGCCGTGAGATCTGGGTTCTAACAGGCTGTGCTCCTCAAACTATAAGTACAAGATCTGGCTCTACACGAACAAGCTAGGAGCCTCGAACTGGTGATGGGCATGTTTGGGTCCCTGTCTCCTTCTTGGACATTGGGGTCTTAGAGACCCTTTTCTACACCCTGATTCTCTTACTAGCACGTATGCTTTACTTTTGACTTCTCATGCTGATCATCTGAGCAGTAGTAAGAAGCAATTTCAAATGAAAACATCATTTATCATCTGCTGAAAGAAACCAGAAAAAAAAAATAGGAAAATGAAAAGACCATGAAAGGGAATGAAAGTGTAATTCATTTTAGTAAAAAGGAGAATTGTTCTTCTGGAACACTGGGTAGAAATCTTGATGAGTTACCTAGCCATCGTAAATCCTCTAACAAAGAAGGGAAGAGAAAGAAAGAAAGAGGGAAGAGGGCAGGGTAAAAGAAAGAAAAAAAGGAAGGGAAATATGAAGGAAGGAAGTTATCTATTCATTCATTTCTACAGAGACTCTGTTGAGCATTAGACAACAAGACTTGGGAAAATTTTAACTGAAACTTTTCCAAAAATCTTTTCAGAAGGATTTTTCCCTCTGAAAAGCATCATTAAGAGCTGTTAAATACCCAAGGCAAACCTCTTTCATATTACTTACTGGACATGAAACACTAACGCAATTGAGGCTATCCAGAGGCCGTTTAGAAATTCAATGATTATTCAACCCAAGGGGCTTTCCAAATGGTGAATTAGCTTCTTAAGAGGAAATTAATATTGAGCAGTGTATCAAACCTAATTGGAATCTTGAGAAAATAGTCCTGTTTAGGTAGAACAGCTAGAGGCTAAAGAAGATCAGGTTGGATGATACCTTCACTTTTGTCTTTTGCGTTAATTATGATGTAAAATGAAAAATCTTGTTTATTTTCTATGCCAGGAGGGCAGGGTGTGGTTTGGAGAGCTTCCAGTTTATCAAAAGCTACCTTCAGTCTGGGAGCAGAAAAGTTTACTTCCTTCATTTCTTTCCCACAGGCATTCAAAGAGACCTAAGGAGATACAAAAAACTTTTTTCCTGTATTTGCAATGCAAGGCAGTTGGGAATTAATGGCTGATTTGTTGGTGAAGGCAATGGGCATTGATCACAAAAGCAGTAAAGCTGTGTTTCTCAAAGAGAGAACATCTATTTGAGGTTTTCACTATTTTCCAATTTAGAGGAGAAAGGAGCGTTATATCACATTGGAAGCACTCGTGAGTCACTAGCCTCTTCTCTTTCTATGTCTCTCTGTATTAATTGCTTTGAAAGCACAACATCCCAAAACCATTGAGCACACAGTGGTCTGATTTTTCTATTTGTGAAAGATGCTAAGGTCTCACTCTAGGATTAAATTGGGGGTCCAGGGTATGGGCTTGTAGATGTGACTCCGTTAGACTTTGGTTCTCCTGGCAACTAACGTTTTTGGATCATATCTAAGCTGACCTGTTTCATAGTGAGAGAACTCCTCTCTATATTACTCAGATCACAAGTGTACCTCATCTGGCTTATGTTAAGCCAGAGCAGAAACAGCAGGCTCATCTCTTGAGAAGAAGGGTCACTTATTAAAGACACAAACTATTTTTTTTTGAGATGGATTCTCACCTTTGCCCAGGTTGGAGTGCAGTCGTGCAATCATAGCTCACTGCAGCATGGGTATTTGAGTATTTTTAAGTAAGAAAAAAAATACCATCTGATAGAGACATATGAAGGAGCACTGGGTCACTATAAACAAAACAGATTCTAAGAGCAGGAAGAAAAAGTATAGTCTCTTTTCAATACATTTTTTTTAAACTGGGGAAAGAAAATTCACTCTATTCCTATAGACCAGAACGCAGAGAATTGTCCTTTATGATTCCAAACCACACTATCTTGTTCAGCTGTCACTGAAACAACTTTGAACACTGTCATACATTCTTCCCAGCTCCTGAACTCTGACCTTTCTATGCCTCAGTGCCACTTTCACAAAATGGGATTGATATAATACGCATTTCAGAGGAAATGACTATGGACATTTAGTGTCATTATAAATGTTGAGAAGTATGCCAGCAGAAAATATGCCTTAAGATCCTACATGGATTCTTGTATGGTTTGCAATTGCTTAAAAGATATATGTGGTCTCTAAAATGTATGTCTGTGTGTGTATATATATATATATATCTTCTTATATGTCTATATATATTTATATATTTACAAATCTATATGTATCACATAGATAAATTTGCTATTATTTGAGTTGCCCTTACCTAAATGCTTAGGGGAAGTCATGCACATTTGTTTCTTTTCAGTACCCAGATTTCATTAACGTAAATTCTGTTATCACAGAAGCTCCCATGAGCATTGAGACAATTTCTCTATCCCTGTGACTATTTAGGGTTTTGAAAACAAAATAGAAGCAGGTAAGGAGGAAGTATGCTTTACTGTTGAAGACTGATTAGGTACATATTTAGATTTGTGAACTCACATTGCTTAGGATGAAAGGAAGGACTCGAGGATGTCTGTTGCTCGTTAATAAACTGCCCGCAACAATTGCAATTAGCACACATGTGCACAATGAACTGGGTAGTCAGACTCAGCCAAAATGAATTTACTTTGAGTAGCCCTTGAACTCTGAGCACTGCTGCCCGGAGCAATATGACTGGAGGTCCAAGCTTGTCAATGACTATGCAAATATGCTTTCTTCACTTTTACTACATTGTCATCTGTTTATTGTGATGTTGCTATGGTGACACCTTTCCAATATCCCTGTGCTCCTTTGGTATCCTCTAAGAGGAAGCTGTAATGAAGTGGTTTGGCAAAAGAATCCTTTCGGAATTTTTTTTTTCCCATATACTACTGAAGACTAGCATGACTTTTTTCTTATGGGAAATAAATAAAGCGTGAGCTGGAAATGATGGAAATTAATCTGTACTGACTTGGGCAAGGAATGTGAATGTTATTCATTCTGTATCAAACTATCTGAAAATATTCTCTTTCTGTCCCTAATTCCAGAAGATAACAAATAACATCTTAAGGAACACTGAAGCCTGTGTGTGTGTGAGTATAACACCTGCTGGGGTCTCTGAAACTCATGAGGGAGGGGCTACACGTGGGTGGCATGAGAACTATATGCTGGAAAGAACAATAAGTGGTGACCTTGGGACACTTACTGTGTGACAGGTGTTATGCTAAGCATGTTGTTTGCATTCCTTCATTGAATGACAGCTACCTATATTATCCTCATTTTATAAGATGAGGTAACAGAGATTCAGAAAGGTTAGACTCAGCTAGCATGGGTCTGTCTGACTCTAAAGTTCATCTTGTTAAAAACCGGGGCACTTTGGAAATGAGATTCCTTGGTGATGGACAGAAATATTGCTTAGTGGCTGTGTTTTTGTATCTGGCATTTTTCTCATTTTTGAGTCTTATATTCACAATTGATATCTTTATATTGCACAAATGACATAGAATTAGAGTCATTTAATCCAGGGTTAATATCATTAAGTCATGACTGTTTATGAAATGTTTCTTACACTATCTGAGATGACTTGATACGGCAAAAAATGTGTGTGATTTTAGGTCTCATTTCGTAGTTGGTTGCAGAAACCTCTTTTAGAAGAGGGATGCTTTCTCTTTGTATCCTAATTTCTACTTAATATAGTTCCATACCTCTTTGAAGTGTGTCGTAAGAATGCTGGAATGCAGTACTTTGTCATTTACTACACTTCAATCGATTTGCATTAAGATGTGATCATATGGGGAATAGAAAAATGTGAACGATCCCATTCTTTTTCTACAGAAGGCAGGAAGCTCATATTTGATAACTCTTACTATAAACTAAAAAACGTTTTGTATGTAGTTTACCAGTAACCATCACCCTGCAAGGTAGATATTGCTCCCCGCCAATTTACGGAGAATACTGAGGCTTTAAGGTTGTAGATAGACCAAGAGCACACAAATAGAGAGTGGCAGGCTGTGGGTTGGGCTTTTAAATCCATGTTCGTCCGTGACTCCCAGTGTGTTCTAGTAAATCTGCTAGAATCTGAGTATTTTCTAATGATTAATGCTCTGCTCTATGTCAGGTAGTTCATGGTATTTTTCAAGAATCAGAAAATCCTGAAGAAAGCAGACCGTTTTCCCCTGTGTTGGTGCCTTGGAAGTGGCTGTTGTGGACGCAGAGCGCATCCTTTCTGATCCGACGCCTTCTTCACTGCCCTGGCCCGAGGGTCAGTGTCTTTTCCGCAAGGCTGGGCGCCCCCTTAGACCGGTCATTTCCCATCTCTTTCCGAAGGGAAGATGATCCCAAAGACGACCTTTCTCCCCACGGAGCTGCCATTCCACAGGCGGCCGCCAGGGGTCCCCGCTCGGCGACCCCGCGAGACAGTCGAGCCCCGGCCGGCTGCGCGGCGCGCTGGGTGCATGTGGGGGCTGCTCCGGAGCGGCGGCGGCGGCTGCAGCTGGAGCCAGGCGCTCGCCCGTCCGCCTGCTGGCTCGCTGGGACCGCGCGCACCGGCCGCAGAGTCCCTCGTGTGGACTGGCAAGCGACGCCCCACCTGCCTCGCGCTCACCCTTTTCCTCTCGCGCTGGCTGCCGCTGACCCGGCGAAGGGAGCCGACCGGGCCCTGGGCTGGCGGCAAGACGCCACGGTGAGTAAGAGCCCGCTCCGAGCGAGGGGAGGCGGCGCAGCCCGGTGGCTGCTCGCTCGGGATCTCCGCCAGGCGGGCAGCGAGGTGCGGGGCGCACCTGGGTGCGGGTGCGGGAGGGTGCGGGAGGCGGCGGACCCGTCTCCTGCCGTCCGGCCGCGGGCTTCCGGGGCTGGAGTCGGCTTCAGACCCCTGCCGGCGCCCGGGCTTCGGGCCGGCTCCTCGTGCGCACTTCCCGGCAGGAACTAGGGTCGCCCTCTTTCCACCCCGGGATCCGTGGCCTTGATTTGAAAAGATATAAATCAATAAGATCGTCCTCCTTTCTGGGTGCGTCTGTCTCCGAGCCCATCCCGAGCCGCGGACGCCTGCAGGGTGCCTGCTGGGCTGTGGGGTGGCGGGAAGACAAACTTTACAAAAGTGCGCCGGGGCTGGGGGACCGCGCTTGGGCGTCCTGATCCTGAGGGAGGAGTCTCGGCTACGGGCAGCGTTGGGGTACTCCGCGCCGTCCTCTGGGTCGTCCCCGGGGCTGACGATGCCTCATGGAGGTGGGGAGCGTAGAAAGGCCGTACAAATCGCGCTTAACTTTGGGGCCAACAACTGTCAAACATCTGGAATCCCAGCCCCTCCCTTTTCTTGAACTGGGGAAGGAGGTGAAAACCCTTCAGCTTTTCTTTGATTGTCCCTTCCCACCTTCAGACCACTGCAAGGAGGGTAAAGCGCCAACCCCTGGCGCCTGGCAAGTACCAGAGACCCTAAATCTCTCGGAAACCCCCCAGCCCTCTTTCCCGACCCTCTCCGCTGACCCTCCCCGCAGGGACCTTGCGGCGCTGTCGACTGGGATCCTGGCAAATGGCCTTTTGTTTCTCCGCGTTTCCCCTATTGTTTGCCTTTCCAACATCTGGTGGGGCTTGGGGAGAGAAGGAAGCCCCTCTGGTACCCCTCCTCGGCCCCCACGCCAGCTCCGGCAGGGGATCCCAGTTGGGGAAGCGGAGGAGCCGGACCCCAGCGAGGCCGCCCCACCCCGCCCTTGCGGTTAGAGGGCGGAGGGAAAGTTGTTTCTTCCCCGCCTCCGCTGCTGCCTGTGGCCCGGGGCGCATTTCTCAGATCTCAGCCCAGGCGCGCCGCAAAGGGCGCAAATCCGAGAAGGGTGCTGCTTTCGAGACGGTGGTAGCGGATTCCGCCCCAATCCAGAGTGTCTCGTGGTTGGTTCCAGAGGATTTCAATCTCTAGCTAAAGGCGTTGGGGTTGGGCGGCTGCCAGGGCAGTGGGAGGGGATCAGGGCACCTCTGGTAGGCGGAAAGTCGAGATTTGGGGGTCCATGAGTTTCCAAGGGCGGGAGGGCCGGCTAGTCGCCAAAAAGAGAACCTAGATGCAAATAATGAGGAAGCCTTATGACGTTGCCGGGAAATAGTGGTGTGGTGGCTCACTCCGGAATCAACGTGGAGTTCTGGCTTTGAGTACCACTCGAAGTTTAAATCCTAAGTCCCCTTTCTGCATTGTAGAAAAAGAGGACTGAGGACACAACGCAGATACGGCCAGAGCACTGTTCCCGCTTCCAAGTCCCAGCGAACAAGTGGCTTAGGATGGCCCCGAGTGCCTCTGTGCTTTCGCCTGTTGGGTTGCAGGAGACCCTGTTTCCCTGCAAGTTCGATGCTCACACAGTGTGTTCATTCTTAGTGAGTGTGGATTATTAATTAAAGAACTAGGGCAAAAGCAGTGTAGCCATTTGAGAAGGCAGGGTCCCCAGATGGTGCCCAGCGAGTTGTGTTGCCTCTGAGGGGCGGCCGACTGAGACTGCACCTGTTGGAGCCTGTACCTCCCCATAGCCTTGCAGTTGACCTGCTGTTGCCGGCTCTTCCCGTGGGATCCCCAGTCAGTCCCTCTTCCAAGGAAGCTCAGTTACACTTTTGATTCCTCCTCAACCCAGGGGAAGAAAGAGGCTTATGTGGAACACTTATGATCTATGTACCCACTCAGACGTTGTCGGTGGATACCGGCTGCTTGGTCTGCACAGTTCTGAGAGTTTTCCCCTTGCCAACTTAACAGAACTTTTGCGTTTCCATTTAACAAAAAAGAAGCGAGACTGCTAAGCCGGGAATGTGACACACATAGCACTTTCTCTAGTGATTTCTGGATATGATATCTCTTTAGCTTACCAACGGTGGAACCAGCAAAAGAAAACATTTTCGAAGTACTGAAAGATACTTTACAAGAATTTCATTATGAAAATTATCCCCAAGGAAGGATTCCTTTGAAATTTAGCAACAGCAGCAACCCAGAAGCAACAAAAATGACCAGAGTTACTCAGGAAGTACCCAAAGGCATCATTGGTCTACCCCACTAAGAAAAACAGGGCAATTATGGTGGAAGCTAAGCTTGTACAGTTTCTTCTAGAATTAAAAACTTCCCCCCCAAAAAAACCATTCTAGGAAAAATAAAAAATATTGATAGGTGAAAATGAATATAAAAGGGGGAGATATTATAAACAAGATTCCAGTGAACAATCTTATCTACTTGGAATAAATTTCTGAAGACATGATACCTAGGTCACAGGGGTTGATGCCTTCTCTAGGATATTTGAGATTGCCGTATTTCCCTATAGAAAAAGTCCCAGTTTACTTTCTCCCCAGTTATGCACAAAGGCTCCTGTGTCCTATACCTTACACCCCACTCACATTTTATATTATAATTCTTTTTCATTTCTGCCATACTGATGGAAGGAGAGTAGTTTGTCATCATATTTTGCATTTTAAAAATCAAGTTGGATTAAACACTTTTCATATTGTCTGTAGTATTTCTTCCTTTGCGATGGTATCAGTTTGTGTCCTTGCCTTTTTTTCCAGTGGAGATGCTATCCTTTTTCTTTTGATAAGATGTGTTCTTTATAAAAGCATACTGTTCTTCTACCCCTGCCACACAACCAGAAAATCTATATTGACTGGAAGTGCACAGCTTTCTCAGCCATTCTCTTTTCTCCTGCATAGAAAACATTTGGCAGGACTGCCACCATAACTAAAGTAATTGACATCATTCCAGTAAAGTTAATAGAGAGAACAGGCAAAGGCTTTATTAGAGAAATTCATGAAAAGTAGCAAGGGTATATTTTCTGCTAACTAGCTTGCATGTCCCAACTCCTTTACAAGCTTGTAGTGCTATTTTTAATTTGGAACAACTCTGCTGATAGCTGTTTTTACTAAGTGGTTTGCACTAACTCATTTTATTGTCTGATCCTTCTGCTGATAGCCTGCATACACCATGATTCACAGTTTGTTCCTGTTCTTTTAAACATTTCTTCTAACTTCGTGACTGAAATTTGCCTCACTTTTATCATAAGACTTTTGGTTATACCATCTGAGCCCTGCACTTGGAATAATCTTGAATCTGAGCAGTTCGGCAGCATGCTCTTTATGGCATGAGCAGGAAATGGCTTCCAAGGGCGGAACCAGGTACCTTTCACCCTTTTTTGTGCATTTTCATAGCCACAGTCTCTGTTAATTCTTGCTTGAAGGTAGATGGTTCTGAAATGGGGTAGAGGAGAGAGATGAAGAGAAAATCCATCTGAGCGAGGTGGTGAATTAATACGATGAAGGGCCATACAAGAAAAGTAAATAATCTAGGTAATCTGGCTGCAAAATAACTTTTAAAAAGATAGAAGATATTAAATTATCATGTATTATTGGAACAGCTAGTTAAATTAACTCACAGAACGTAGTCTTCTAACTAGGAAAATCTAATGTAAAATTGTTCCATATTATGACTCTGGACATTTTATTTCAGGCACATAAAAAACAGTGAAAGACAGATGCTGTACTATATACTTTTTTGCAGCATTTTCCATGCCTTTAGATGGAGGAATCAAACAATATACATCAGGAATGAAGAGTGTGCTGCATTAGAATCATGGGCCCTCATAGGTTAAATGAGAGCTTAATGGTCATCTAATTGAACCATTCATCCAATTTCACTATGGGTCTTCACTCTGTTAAAATAATGAAATACCATTCTACAAACAGCATCAATTCAAACAAACCGAGCTGCGAAGCAAATGGGCCAGAAATGTCAACCTTTTTTCTCTGAGCAGGAGGGGAGAAAAACAAAGGTGTGGACTCTAGGGAGCATGTATAAGCTCTTTTACTTGTTGAATTTTCAAAGGATAAACAACACTGACAGCAAAACAGTTAAGTCATTCAAATGTTACCGTTTTGCAACATTCTGTGCTCCCTATTCTCTAGCCTTCGTCTGGGTGAAGTTCACAGACGGTACAGCAAAGCTCTTTCAGAATGGCCAAAGAAAAGAGGAAGAGAGAAGAGAAGATGGAAAGGGAATCTTATTCCTTTAAACCTGTCTTAAAAACTTTCTAACAAGACTCTTGGTCACCAGGAGAATGGTTGGAATTACCTCTCCTTAGAGGTGAATGTCCCTTATGTTCCCAGGCCACCAATCCAACTGAGGACAGGCTTGCAGAATAGCACAATAATCCTTAGAAGATAGAGGAAGAGAAGGAGAAAGGGATTTCTGAGAGAACAGGATTTTCAATTCCCAAAATATACCTTATTTACTCCTGAGTAGAGCTGTGAATTTGTAAAAGTAGTACAAACATCTTCTGATTTCTACTCGGACAATCTCCCAGGCACAGTCACTGTATTTCTTTTCTTTCAGGAAATTATCTATCCTGTTGAAATATCTCCTTAGTTCCACGTTGCTTGGGTGGGGGACCCTGGCTTCTGAGGGTTTCAGCTCATCCACTTTCATTTCTTTCATGACTTCATTTTTATTCTCCTCTTCCTCCAAGCATTGGTTCAGGTACTCTGCTTGCTGATCAAGTCCTATTTGGATTTGGTTGAGGTGTTTCTCTTTCCAAGTGGATTTGAAGGTGCGTTGGCTGAAGATGTTGAAGGCCTGTAGGGACATTTCGAAGAAGGCCTTCGTCATGTCCCTCTTCATAGGCTGGGTGTATTGTAGAAACTCTTGGGGCAACTCAAAAGCTATGTTTTCTCGTAGACATTCTATAGGAAATGAATTGCTCATACTAAGAAGTCTCAGATTTTGCCAGGTGACTCTTCTCAGGTGAACATTCAGTGAGTTACAGTCCAGAGACAGGGTGCCAGCAATGAACAGACCCACAAGGAACTCAAGCCACAAACACTTTTGAATCATATCAGGTTTGGTGCTCATTTTTTTTTTCAAGCTAAAAAATCCAGAAGATGTGGATTTGACAATGATGTTTGAAGTATTCCTTCCCTTTATATATACCTGAGTGTCTTCAGCAGGAGGAGTTTTCTCATTCGTCATTTTACAGTTACCAAGGTTGACGGCCCCTTTCCGTTGCCTCTGAGGCTTTTTTTTTTTTTTTTTTTTTACTTTGGCTGGCTACGCTGGTTTTGGAAGGGGTAACTTTTTTTTTTTTTAATGAGCAAAGTGTTATTGTGTTACCTTAACATGGCTAGATGATCCATCCCAGCACTAAGGAATCATCATAACAAGACTGATGCAGGGACTTTCAGAAAGCCAAAAGCTGTGAGTCTATACACTCACTCACTCACTCACTCACCCAACTCTATATTGCATAAGAGGGAGTGATCCTTCATGAAAATATATTTTTTGTACCTGGCACTATAGCTAAACATCCTCTCTCATTGAGCTAATCATAGACATTGACCAAATGCCTGTGATTATTTGATTGCTGGGTCACCAGAGCCCAATATAGTTTAGGTTTTTCTGATTTTGTTAAAGTACGCTTCTATATTTGGATATTTTCTCTTTTTTGTTTGATTTTTCTGGATCACCAGAAAGTTGAATAAAGTTCGTCAATTTAGCATGGCACTTACTAAGTAGAAGACTAAGCAGGCTTGGTTTTCTGTTGCATTAGAAAATGTCGATATTCTCTAAATATCCTTTTCTTCAGTTAAATCCATCCTGGACTTGGCCTTCCATATGCCTCTGATATCTTCCTTCAAAGTCCTGGAGGGGGCTTTATATTTGAGAATATCTTTCTGACTCATTAACTTCTGTCTTGTAGTATAATTTTTTTTTTTAGGAGTAGTATTTTAAAACTTTTGCTTAATTATTATTTCTTCTTGCCTGGTGATTCTGTATTCTGTAAAGGCTTCTGTTTGCTCCTGTGTTTGCTGTGCACTGAGGAGGTATGTGAGTAGGAGGTCGCCCATTTAGCCAAGCTGATTCCTAGCTGGACCAATGTTACTGTGGTAATGATGGCTATCCATCGTTTATGGTTTTTACTTAGTTTGACCAAATAACTTTCCTCTGATTATGGTTAAGGCAAATGGATTCTTTTCTCCAGTAAAGTAAAATGGGTTGTCATTAAACAAAGCTAGCTTATTATATCATCTATAAAAAAAGATATACATAAATTTGCAATTAAGTCATTGTAGAATGGTAAATAACCACAGTTCCACAAACATGGCAGACTGAAAAGTTGGCTTAAAAAGTTCTGATGTAGGCCGGGCGCAGTGGCTCATGCCTGTAATCCCAACACTTTGGGAGGCTGAGGTGGGCGGATCACAAGGTCAGGAGATCGAGACCATCCTGGGCAACATGGTGAAATCCCATCTCTACTAAAAATACAAAAATTAGCTGGGCATGGTGGCACACATCTGTAGTCCCAGCTACTTGGGAGGCTGAGGCAAGAGCATTGCTTGAATCCAGGAGGCAGAGGTTGCAGTGAGCCGAGATCGCACCACTGCGTTCCAGCCTGGTGACAGAGCGAGACTCTGTCTCACCAAAAAAAAAAAAAAAAAGTTATTGTCTAAATCAGTTGGCTGCACCAAAGGCTAATTATTGGTAAGTGGGATTTCTTAAAATCCTGGCTTTTGGGAAAGGTTTCCTATGAAAAAAAAAATTATATATGTTACTCTATATGCTCTATCTACATAAATTCTGATTTCATGGACAGATTTCTTGGAGTGACCAAATTTTATATAGCATTGTAAATTGACACACCCTTCCTAGAGAGGAAAATGGTAATACGGATCAAAAGCCTTAAAAATGTACATAATGTTTGACTCAGCAATTCTCCCTCTAGGAATTGATTCCCCAGAAATAATGATGATGCCCTTAAAGACTTAGCTGTAAGGAAGTTTGTCACACAAAAAATGGAAAACAGTCTTAATGTTCAGCAGTAAACACTTAGTTAAGTAAGCCATCAGTAGAAAACATATGTGCAAGCACTAAAAATCGTGTGTGGGAATATATTTGGTCACTTGGATAGATATACTTTGTAGCTTAAAAAACAAGTTTATATTTGTATATAGAGGCTGATACCACTTTTGTTAAGTGTAGACATATGTATATATGTACAGAAAAAATCTTGAAATATATATGCAAAATTTTTGAGTCATTATCTCTAACTGGAAGAATAATGGGTGGTTTTTATTTTTATATTTTTACTTACCTAGACTTTTTAAGTTTTCTATGGTCAGCAAGTATTTCTTATTTAATAAGACAAAGGCTGGGCTTGGCATGGTGGCTCAAGCCTGTAATCCCAGCACTTTGGGAGGCCGAGGCGGGTGAATCACAAGGTCAGGAGTTCAAGACCAGACTGGCCAAGATGCTAAAACTCCCCGTCTCTACTAAAAGTACAAAAATAAGCTGGGTGTGGTGGCACGCGCCTGTAATTCCAGGTACTTGGGCGGCTGAGGCAGGGAATTGCTTCAAACCGGGAGGTGGAGGTTGCAGTGAGCCAAGATTGTGCCACTGCACTCCAGCCTGGACAACAGAGCAAGACTCTGTCTCAAAAAAAAAAAAAAAAAGACAAACCTATTTTCAAAAGAAGATACATATTTAAAAAGGAAAAATTATTATACATCTGAAATGAGATCAATACTACTTTATTTGTTTAAACATTTCTACTCTAGAGTATTTTGAATGAAAATGTAGATTCTCCCTAAAGCTCAGTTCTAATCAGTTGATATGAATAACATACTGTATGTGGGAATATACTATTCTTGCAGCTTATCATTAAAAATATGTTTATATATGTATATATAGATTTATAATTACACACACACACACACACACACACACACACAGGTTCTATAAAGTGCAAAGCCTCTCTGAGGTCCATAGCTTCTTACATACCTCGTTTAATTTCTCTACCTATAACTTGTGGAACTGTTCCAGTTAGAACTGCTTATTCCCCATTTTGCCTTTACAATGTCTTGGACTCTTTAAACATGGGTTTTAAAAAATAGATAATTGTATGAGTCCCAGCTGAGTGCACTCCCACACTTCCCTGAAATTGCCCTTGGTGATTCTGTTCACTAGTTTGACACAGTTCAGTGATATCAACCAAGCTAAAAGATTGTTCAGTTGCCTTACTACTGTGGTAAGTTGTGCTCATTGGTGTGGAGATGGCTGCACATTTGGCTATTCCCATTCATCCTGAAGTTGCCTGTATTTTCGGCAATGCACAGTTTTGTCAGTTTTAGCCCCCTTACCGCAAATTTTCTTCCTTTACTGTAATTCCATATTATATTTTCATTTATCCAAAAATGTACTTTTATTGTTTATGACATCCCAGTCACTGGCCTAGGTCCTGAAGCAGGAGGAATAAGGTGTAGTGCATGATCTCAAGGAGCCTATAATTCTGAGTGTTTTAGGCAGGAGGAGTAATTCTTAGGGTTTCCCAAGAGCGCAGACCTCATTCCCCCTGTTCTTTAAATGTTAATAAATGCTGATGTTGACAATGTTCATGACAAGGAAAGATGGTTGGCATACACATCTGTCCCTCTCCCACCATTAGAATTGCCCGTCTTCTCAAATAAAAATACAGAGCACTCGTGCTATTTGGGACATACCTATACTGAAAAGTCATTCATTGTTTTTCTGAAATTCAGATTTAACTGGGTGTCTTTATTTTATCTGGCAACCCTATCTGCCATGCAAGCTCTCATTGACCTCTCAGAATAGAGCTCAGATGTGACATCCCCTGCAGAAAGCCATTCCTCTGCTACTCTTCCGCCTCCTGCAGAGTTGCATTTGATTGTATTTCTCTATGCTGGCTTTACATGCGCACATACCCCTAACAACTGTGCACACCAAAGAGGGCACCTGTCATACTAGAACAAAATAGTACTCACACATACAAACATACACACATTTGTACACTCACATATAATCACTCTGACTAGAAGCATTATTGAATGATCAGTCACTGGTCATACCTCTGTTCTGTAAAGCCATGCCATCTGGATGTATCTCAAAATATAATCAGAAAATTGAAAACAATGACAGTATAAGGAAACATTTTGACTCCTAAATTTGGCGTATGACTGCTGATGACTGCTCAGTCTGTCATCAGCAGGCTATGCACTGACATGCTAACATGGTTTCCATGATATCTGTTCTTATTTCCCTGGCGTGGCTTAAGATTGTTTATACATGTTCAGGCTTTCCTCAGAGGGAGGGCTGGTTAGCAGGGGCTGCCCTGTTCCTGGAATTGTGTGGTGTCTGTGTGGATTATGAGGTTAAATGTATTGGACAAGGCACAATTTGACAAAATGGAGATGAGACTTTTTTTTTTAGACAGAGTCTTGCTTTGTCGCCTGGGCTAGAGTGCTGTGGCACGATCTCGGATCTCGGCTCACTGCAACTTCTGCCTCCGGGGTTCAAGAGATTCTCCTGCCTCAGCCTCCCCAGTAGCTGGAATTACACATGCACACTGCCACACCCAGCTACTTTTTGTATTTTTAATAGAGATGGGATTTCAACACATTGACCAGGCTGGTCTTGAACTCCTGACTTTGTGATCCTCCTGCCTCGGCCTACCAAAGTGCTAGGATTACAGGTGTGAACCACTGCACCTGGCCTGAGACATTTCAGTCTAGGCAAGAGAGATGTGATTCAGCTGAGGGGCATTTGTCATCTATAGATAAGATTCATTGCTTTCCATGAAAAGACAAGTTTTCTATCAGGGCAAGGGTAACACATCATCCACGTTACTCAATCCTTGAATGTAAGTTGTCCCGTTTGTAAGGTCATTAGGTGATTGAACCCAGTAGAGAGCCCAGGGAGGGGAAGGAAGCCTTGTGTCCAGGCCTAACAGTACTTCCCATGGGTCCTGCAGAGGATGGTCACCACAGTGTTGTGTGCAGCTATTTTATCCTCAGAACAACCCACTCATCTCTGGCAACTTGATGTTTCACTCATTCTCACTGCCTCAGCATTGGGGTCTGCCTCATTTGGGGCCAGCTTGTCCTCTGGTCCCTTTCTTGGCCCTTCTCTTAATTGATGTCCCTGATAAAGAAACTGATAATGACTATACAGGGAATACACGGATATGTGCATATCGTAAAAATTCAAACATTCAAAGCGAGTGAAAGCTTTGCTTAACAGCTCAGCCTCGTATGTCATGCTTCTCTCCTCCCCTATGGCAACTACAGTGATCAGTTTGGTGTATGTCCTTGTTTGACACCTTTCTCTTTACTAAGCAATAAGTTCTGTGAGGGAAGGTATAACAACTGGCTCATTTGCCTTCTCTTAAATGCCCACAGGGAATAGGAGAGACCTGGATCATATCCATGGGTGGGAGTTGGAGGACTTGTATATATATTTTTTAAATTGTCAAAACAGGATTGTAAAAATTGTGCTATGCATTGAGGTTGAATCCTAGAAGTATATCTTTGTGACTGTATATAGAATATCATTTGGAGATAATATTAAAAATCTGTATTGTCAGCTCTTTATGGATATGAGGTCCAGGATAAATGGCTAACCAGACTTGGCCTGTGAGAGGGCCAGGCTATCACAGCACCTAGCCCATAGTAGGTACTCAATAACTATTTGTTGGGTGACTGAATGATAACAATGAAGCCATGTTTTAATGACAGTAAAGTTATTTGGTGGCTTAGTGCTTTTTTTTGTAGGGATATGGGTAGCACAAACTCAGACGCTGGGGAAAATCGAGGCGTTTACAGAATAGTAGATGGCAACTTAGGTGGCCATTTGATGTCCTCTACTACTTCTGGTGCATTCTCCTTGGGATTCCCTGAGACTGGTTAGATCATGAGCACTTTTATACCACAACTCTAGTGATATCATAGTTTGTATTGCTTCGTTGATTCATGTATCTTCCCCTCCGGAATAAAAATGTGTCCTTCTTAGTTTTGTATCTGTGGCACAGCTTACACAGTAAATGTTTGTTTAATCAAAAACTGCCATGTGATTTCTTATAGTTCTCAAATCTGATTGAGTAATGACCTATATAGGCAAAACTGCTGAGAAGTTCTAAGGCCATTCCTCTCCACCACCTCCTTTTGCCACTTTTTTGTACATGATGCTCCCTGTAGCTGTCATTTAGTCATATCAACCTTAGAGGGGCTCTTTGGACAAACTAATATCCAGTTGTCTTTTCCAGCCCAGTTGAAGATTATGCACATAGTAACTTCCTGCCCAGGAATAATTTGAGCTATGAGAAAAGAATCCCTGATAAAAAGAAATGTAGCATGGTGGAATAAGTATTTCAGTAAATAAATGTGTACCACCAGTAAAACCTACTTTCTCTTTTAGGATTACCAGAACAGCCTCCATCCATATCCTCATTTCAGTGCTGGGATTATAGGTGTGAGCCACTGCACCCGGTCCTTTTGAGCCCAAATGGGACTTACTTCTGAGGGGTTAGGAAGAATTTCAGATGGCAGGGATGAAAGATGGATGTCACCTACCAGAATAATCCTTCTCTTTACTCAGTGAGTAGATGTGGATTTTTTTTGTAGACCACATCCAAGCGTGGCTGTGGTTGGGAAGAAATGATGAGAGTACCGTGGGTGGTGGACAGAAATGTCCTCTTGTCTTGGATAAACATTTAAAAAGGAGTTGGCGTAGTGGAGATGAAGACAGTGTCTTCTTTTAATTACCATCAGCTGGCATGTGGTCATAAGGTTTCTTGACATTTCTGAGGAACAAAGAAAGGTATTGTGATAAAAAAATTTAAGTGGGCTTTCTTAGCCTGGCAGAGGACTCACATGCTGCAAATTTTAGGATTTCTTAAGTGTCTGAGCAATGCCTGAAGTTGGGGGTGGTATCTGGGAATAATCTTCTAGAGCAAGAGGGTGGAAGAAGTGAGGAGGGGTCTCTTTTCTTCCTGCCAACATCCCTGCTCCCACGTAGCCTAAGAAGAGGCTTGGAGTGGGTTTCCTGAGAGATGCTAGACTTTTCCCCATGTCTGAAATTAATTTATTTATGTACTCACTTACTTGTTTTCTTTGCTTTCCATTTTATCCCCAGTGTTTAGGACACAGTGTATACTCAATACATATTTATTGAATTTATAGATATGCATTTCAGTATTTTATTTTATGAGTATGTTTTAATCTAAATTGGATATCAGATTAGTTCAGTAATTCTGCCTCTTGATAGAACTGTGTAACTTTGAGCATTCTGTGCTTTATCTGTAAACAAGGCTAATAAGAGCACCTATTTCAAAGGGTGATTGTGGAGATGTAAAGTGCTGAGAAAGAACCTAGTACATAGAATGTGGACAATAAATGATAGTTTTCATCGTCATCTCTTGCCTACAGTGTTAGACACAGTGTTAAATTCCAGGAATACAAGCGCAAACAAGACAAATGTAGTCCCTTGCCGAGGTTCCTGGAGGCAGTGATACCTGGCCTTAATCTTAAAAGGCAAGAGTTGATGAGAGTTTGAATTGGAACAGTGATAGCAGGTATCGAGAAGAAGAGAACTGCTTAGAAGGGAAAGTTGGCAAGTTTTGGAAATTGATTTGGGACGGGAGGCAGGGATGAGAAGGAGGAAATAGACTAGGGAGAAGCTCAGTTTTCTAGCTGGGTATTGGCTGTGCCACCAACTGAGAGATAGCCTATGGGAGGAAGAGCAGGCTTAGGGGAGCAACTGGGGAGTTCTGTTACAGACAAGTTGCTGAATTGCCTGAGATAACTAAGTGGAGATGTCTATCCAGCAGTTGGATATATGGGCCTAGAGTAGAGCAGAAGACTGATGCTAGCAGGAGAGATAGATTTGAAGGTATCCACAGAAGCTGGAGGTGATAAGACTATAAGAATCAGTGGGTCTGTCCAAAGAGAATATACAGGGAATGGAATGAAGTGGGTTAGTGTCAGAACCCTAAGAATCTGCTATGTTAGAGTGGGCAGCAGGAGAGGAGACTGAAGAGGATGGTCACAGGCATAAGGAGAATGAGGATGGAATATTCTAGGTTTTTTTTTTTTTTGTCTCTGCATCTTTACCCAGATGACTCCACAGAATTTTCAACATAACACTGTAATCCAGCTATTCTTAGTTAAGCTGTATTTGCCATTGTTGATCTAGACCTAATGCCCTCCTGTTGATGTGATTCTTTAAGCTCAGAAAGAAGAATTAATTCATTGAAGCCTACAGTCAAACTCTTTGGGCTCCTTTAGTATATGCCGCCCGTGAAATACATCTTACTGCCAGGCATGTATGTGTGGCGTTCTTGGCAGATGTCACCTGGACTGCAAGTTCGCCTGGTTTTTTTACTTCTGCCACTTGGGGCTGTAGGAGTTTGGGGATTTGTTTGTTTCCTAGGGTTTCTTTAACACATTACCATAACCAAGGTGGCTTAGAACAATGGAAATTTATTCTCTCATAGTTCTAGAGTCTGGAAGTCCAAAATCAAAGTGCCATCAGAGTCATGCTCCTGCCAAAGCCTCTAAACAAGAATCCTTCCTTCCCTCTTCTAGCTTCTGGTGCCTGCTGGTAGTCCTTAGTGTTCTTTGGTTTCTAGATGCATCATCTCTGCCTCCACGTATTCTTCATTGATTCTTCATTTATCTATGTGTCCCTTCGCGTGGCCTTTCAATGGCCTTCTTATCAGCACACTACTTGTTACACTTAGCACCTACCCTAATCCAGGATGACATAATCTTAATTTGATTACATTTGCAAAGAATTTTGTTTCTTTGGTTATATTTTGTTTCTTTGGTTAAATTATAGGTATTGGGGATTAGAACTTCAGTGTTTTTTTGGGGGAGACACAGTTCAATCCATGACAGGGGGTATGGCACAGGGAGCCTTAATGGGGAGAAGATCTTGCAACAAACCTAGCATGTTGGCAAGAAGGGCTTGGAGACATTGAGCTAGTATGGGAGTGTTTAACCACAGGTCCTTTTTGGACAGAAATGTGCTGTATGAGTAGTTAGTATTAGTGTTCATAAGCCTGTCAACATGATAAGCCAGACACTGTCTTTAAGCATTCTTTGGTAATAATCTGTATAGCTATTAATAATAATGAAGAATAATTTTAATTTAACAATTATTAAGTGCCAGTACTCTAGATACATTCTCTTTAATTCTCACAGTTACTATACAGTGTAGATGATACTAGCCTCAATTTAAAGAGGAAGAAATGGAAACTGGGAAATACTGAGCAACTTAACCAAATTCACAGAGCCAGAAATTCACAGAATCAGAATTCAAGCCCAGGTATGTCTGAGGCCACATTGTCTTTTTACAGGACTAGGGTCCGTGGAGGGTTTGGCTTAAAATCCATTGTGTGTATCTATGCATTAGTAGCCATTTTCATTCTCAAAATGATTTGAAACCATTTATAGAAATATATATGATACAAGAGAGGCTGGGCACTGGTGGCTCACGCCTGTCATCCCAGCACTTTGGGAGGCTGAGGTGGGCGGATCACAAGATCAAGAGATTGGGACCATTCTGGCCAACATGGTAAAACCCCATCTCTACTAAAAATAAAAAAAATTAGCTGAGCGTGGTGGTGCGTGCCTGTAATCCCAGCTGCTTGGGAGGCTGAGGCAGGAGAACTGCTTGAACACAGGAGGCAGAGGTTGCAGTGAACCGAGATTGCACCACTGCACTCCAACATGGCGACAGAGCAAGACTCTGTCTCAAAAAACATATATATATATATATATGATGCAAGAGAACAAAGATTAAAGAAATCAGAATTGAGGGAAAACAAGAGTAAAAATACAAGATGAAGTCAGGGGCACAGTTCAAATGTAAGAATGCATGTCATAATGTCCAATGTCAATAGTGTAGAGGGTTGCAAACCTCAGGGCTTCCTACAAACAGAGATAATATGATCTGTTAAAGTATTTATAGTATCCAAAAGGCCAAATGAAGCAACAATAAGTCTTTAGGAGAAGCAAAATTTTTCTTGGTACTGAGTTCTGGGAGGAATTTCTCCTGTGGGCCTTCAAAAAGGGAACATCGTGAGATATCCTGAGCAAAGACCCTAGCAACTTCCTTACAGGAGTAACCACTAGCACATGCATGGAAGGGCTGATTCTTACAAACTCCTTCCTTGTAGGCTGATGTCTCCTTGCCAATAGGCGTGCAGTTCCTTGGCAGACATTCTGCAGAGGTCATTGGTTTTTCTCGTGTTGAGCTGCAGAAAGGAGTTCAGCTGCTCTGCTGGCTTGGGATAGCATTTCTTCATCATGGCCCAAAGTGGGGAAAAGCATGGTCACACATGTTGGCATTCTCAGTGGTGTTCAATGTGGAAAGACTGCCCTGACATTTAACTAGCCCTTGACTAGATCCAATCCTGCATTTCCTATTATATATACAGAGGAACTTCTGGGAAAACAATCTGTAGACACGACTCTCTTCCATTTAGTCAGAACTTCTGTCAGATTGACCCAGTGCCATAAACAAAAATGAAGTGCATGCTGGATTTCCACACTGTCAGAGGTTTGATTTGCTGTATCTCCTCCAGGAAGAATAGTTCCAGATATAGGAATCTATATAGGAATCTTAAGAAATCAGCTTGTGGTGGTGGTGGTTTTTTTTTTTAGCTTATGGTCTTACTCTGCATTGATTTGACTTTATTTTATCTGAAAGAGCTTCTTCATAAATTGGATGTCTTAGAATTAAAAGCCAGGATAGTCTTATATCCCCAAATATTATAGCTAATTAAATACTGGGATATCCTCTTGTAATTTTCAATTTTGTACAATTGAGTATTTTTCCTTTAAGAGTAGAAGTCACTGTGTGAAAAGGGACATCTGAATGGTCCCAGAGTTAAAGCTTCTTTATATTCCCAGGAGGGATGTACTTAAGAGAGCAGAAATTGGGATTGTCCTATATACATCCCTGCCAGAATGACTCATTGCTAAATATGATAATACAGTTTTTCATGGATGGTTCCAGTTGTTGGGTCAAATAATCCTGAAAGTATCTACTACATGTTTATTCCATCCACCCACCCATCCGTCCACCCATCAATCCATTCATTTATCCCTCCTTTCATCTCCAAGAAGATGATCCCTGTCACAAGGTAGTAAAACAGAATGGAGGAGCTTCATGTCCTCATAGTGTGTCGAGGTCTTCAAACAAGCACAATAAAATTACAGGGCTTTATAAGTGCTATGGGCCAGGTGCGGTGGCTCACGCCTGTAATCCCCGCACTTTGGGAGGCTGAGGCAGGCAGATCACAAGGTCAGGAGATTGAGACCACCCTGGCTAACACGGTAAAACCCTCTCTCTACTAAAAATACAAAAAATTAGCTAGGTGTGGTGGCGTGCGCCTATAGTCCCAGCTACTCAGGAGGCTGAGGCAGGAGAATTGCTTGAACCTGGGAGGCAGAGTTGCAGTGAGCCGAGATTGTGCCACTGCACTCCAGCCTGGGCAACAGAGTGAGACTCTGTCAAAAAAAAAAAGTGCTATGAAGGAAATAAACAGGGATGAGCTAAAACCTGAAGGGTGAAGAACAGTCAGCTATGTACAAAACTGGAAGGGAGCATTTTGGACAGAGGGAACAGCAAGTTTGCAGGCCCTGATGGACAAAACTTGGGATATTTAAGGGATACAAAGGAGATTAGTTGGGCTGGAGTGATGAGAATAGAGAGGTTGGTACCAGGATGGGTTGGGACTGGCAGGCATAGCAGGCCATGATGGAGTTCCAATTTTATTAAGACCAGCTAAAACATATAGAAGTTTCAAGTAAGAGAGTGGTATGATATGTGTGCTTGAAGGAGATCCCTTTGGGGGCCCTGCAGGGGGACAGTTTGGAGAAGCGCCAGAGTGGAAGCAAGGAGGCTAGGTCGAGGGCAGATATTTCAGTAGGCCCGGTGAGAGTTGTGGTGACTTAGATTAAAGTGGGAGCAGTTGAGATGGAAAAAATAACACTGGTATGAGACATGTGTTAGTACATTACTTAGGATATATTGGGTTCAGGCTATACATCTGTGATCTCCAAAGGCAGTTTTCCAGAAGTACCATTGAGAATGTATTTAATTATGAGATCTTTATTGAATGAACGTGATAGTTTTTTGGTAATCAGTAAATAATCTCATTTGGCATTCAATCTTTAACTGGATGGTCTGAAACTAGGTTAGCTCCCTTATACTTTAGCCAGTGATATAAATAATTTACTTAATTGGTCTTAGGTTGAGGTTGAGGCTTGAATTTCCCAGGTTTGGCCTGAGGCTTAAATTTCTTAGAGTATCTCCTGATGTTTTTCCTGTGTGTACACAGAACAAGTGCATATTCATATACACATAACATTTAGACAAATAATGAGTTTCATGATTGATTTAAACCATGGATAAGTACAGTCAAATCATAATGGAATATAATCATATAATTATGAAGTGAAGAGAGGGATCCTAATCTATTATTTACTAAATATAGATGAGAGTCTATAGCTGACAAGGCCAAATCTAATTTGATATAAAAACAAAAACTCAGAAGTGTCTATCTGCACTAATGCTCTGACACAAACTATACACCATGAAACAACGGTGTTTCTTAGGGTGAATCCAGATGTCCCTGCTACTGGAGTCAAGCAATGCTAGACTTTCTTGTATCCAGGAAAACTGAATAAATGAAATGAATTTTCTGTGCTTTAAGGTTGAAACATAGAAAATTCAACCTTCAGCAATATTTTCATTAAACTTTTGACATCTCTGATGGTTTGCATAGAGTAGAACCTAGTTTATAATGATATTTTAGTTTTAGATTATTTAGTTATTTTATGAGCTAGTATCTGAGTCTCTGACTTGGTACACAATAATTATTATTTTCCTAAATAATCTTATAATGTTCTGCAAAAATCTCAGGACTTCCAGATGCCCCAGATAACAGCTACCGTAAAAACCATCCAAAATTACAGGATGGCCCAAACATGATAGAAGCATTCCTCATGTATATCCAGCTGAAAACCAGGGTGCTTGAGCTGCAGCTGGCTCTTTTTTAAGCAGTGATCAGGGACACAGACCCTTTCTCTCTTGTGGCCCTGCCATCTTCCATGTGGCTTCCTTTATCAGGTTTGCAGGGCTTATTTTTGTCAAGCTGGAGCAAAGGGGCAAGAGCATGAAGGAGTGTGCATGGGAAGGTTACATGGTTAGGCTGAGAGGGAAACACAACACTGTCAGTCCCATTCCATTGGCTGGAACTTAGTCACATAGTCATAGCTAAGTGCAAGGGATATCAGGAAATGTAGTCGGGCGCCCAGGAAGGAAAGGGAATAGTTTGGTGAACAGTTAGCCCATCTCTGATCTATTTGGAAAAGAACCAGTCTAGCAATGAGAATGGTATAAGTTGGCTCAGGGATTGGGCTGGCATAATGGGGCACATTACAGAAGCCTAATAGAGATTTGAAAAAATCCTTCTGGAGAGAATTGGAGTTGTCAGCCATAGGCAGCTTTCTAGTAATTTCTTTTCTGAACAAGTAGGAGAAGTACTGTTGAAATGAAGGATTTAAATTTATTTCAAGGCTATATAAATAAGAAGGTAAGTGATTAATTTGTTGGGTTTTTTTTTTAAAAGCGTACTTTCCTTGGAAGAAATCTGTTTTGGTAGGTCATATGCTTTCTTTAAAATGTGGAACCCATGGAGCTTGTTTCTTACAAGAGCCAACAGGTATATCCTTCAGTCCCATCTGCAGCTGTTGCTACACTGGGCATGAACCAAGCATCAAGCATGATGTTACCAGCACATGCATTGCTTCACTTTATCACTCACAGAATGCTGCAGAATGGGTATTTTTATCCCCATTTTATGGCTGAAGAACCAAGGCTGCAAAAAGTTTCATAGCCTGGCAAAGTTCACATCGAACTAAAGGCTGCCTGATTTTCTATTAAACTGTTATTTAAGTATAAAATAAAGTGTTCTGAGTGTCTCATGTTTTTCTTTCTTTTTTTGTACCATAAAGTTGAAAATCTTTTACCTAATAACATCACAACCATAACCTCTCAAAATAGTTTTTTTGGGAAAGACTTTTAAAGATTTCTGGCTGCTGACAAAATGAGTTCAACACACTTGGGTCCCTTCTTATGCCTGTGGAGAGCGAGATTCTTTCCCTCTCCATGGGGTCAGTTTCGCTTTTGGAAACTGTTTATGGGTCCCTGCCACTTGACCTGACTTATGGGACCTGGCAAATATGGTTCCAGGGTGTGGCTGGAATTCACTTCTGACTTCTGTGGCTAAAGGAGGAAAAAGCACTATTGCCCCTATGAGAAGAGGCAAGAACCGGGGACCTGCCAAGGTCTCTGCAGTAGACTTCAAGGAGTATCTGTGGACCCCCACTGTGTGGAACTTGGGGGATTGTGGTGCAGAGACAGGCTGTGGGTAGGACCGGAGCATCATGTGATTAAAAGAGAGGATGGAGTGATTTTCAGTATTGAAAATATTGAAGCAGTATTCAAATCCATTTGCTCAGCATTGGTTCCATGAAACACTGATCTGGCTAAAAGCTCCACAAAGGAAAGATTTTGTAGCTAAAGAAATTGAGATAACCATACATACTTAGACTTGCAGCATATGTTAGTATGTGAAAAGCTTCCAATAGTTTGCAGCAAGGCACCTGTTAAACTTGTCTAACCTACAGTATAACAAACTTATTTGACTACATACTTTTAAAAAATCTCAATTATTAATGTCCTGAGGAATTAATGTTTTGGGGAACATACTTTGTGTATCACTGATCTAAATCGAGCATACAAAGAATGTAATGTTAGAAAAGAAATCCAGTATCCAAATTCAGGTGGAATACAGGGAGGATTACAGACTGGAAGATGGCACAGTTACTCTTGATGAGGTAACATAAGCAGCAACAATGATCACATCATAATTTCAGTGTTCTCGCTGGTTTTAAACAAAAGAGAAACATGAAAAGCTCCCATATTTTATATTGCAAAATGCCTTTTGTCCTCTTTATTTTTGTTGTCTTCCTCTTTTCTCTTTTTCTGTTACCACATCAGCTTCCTGCTTTTCATCAAATGAGTTACTGAAGGTTGTAATGTTTATTCTTTTCAGAAAATGTGTTAAAATCTATTAAACACGGAAAGTTAAGTTGTTAGTTAAGTACATATTGTTACTAAAAGCTGTTAAATAAATTTGTTGGAGGCTGAGTATAGTGGCTCACGCCTATAATCCCAGCACTTTGGGAGGGCGAGGTGGGTGGATCACCTATGGTCAGGAGTTTGAGACTGGCCTGGACAACATGTTGAAACCCCGTCTTTACTAAAAATGCAAAAATTAGCCAGGCGTTGTGGTGCATGCCTATAATCCCAGCTACTTGGGAGGCTGAGGCAGGAGGATCGCTTGAACCCAGGAGGTGGAGGTTGCAGTGAGCTGAGATCATGCCAGTACACCATAGCCTGGGTGGCAGAGTGAGACTCCTCCAAAAAAAAACCCCAAAGACCAAAAAAACAGGCTGAGTGTGGTAGCTCATGCCTGTAATCCCAGCACTTTGGGAGGCCGAGGCGGGTGGATCACTTGAGGTCAGGAGTTTGAGGCCAACCTGGCCAACATGGTGAAACCCTGTCTCTACTAAAAATACAAAAATTAGCCAGGCATGGTGGTGCCTGCCTGTAATTCTAGCTACTCAGGAGGCTGAGGTGGGAGGATCACTTGAACCCAGGAAGTGGGGGTTGAAGTGGGCCAAGATCACACCTCTGCCCTCAAGCCTAGGCAACAGAGTGAGACTCCATCTCAAATAAAAATTAATTAATTAATTAATTTGTTGGGCTGATAATTTCATTTCATGGTTCTCTAAATTTGGGGAACTTGAAGTATTTGGGGAATTTCCTTCCCTCCTCCTCTTCTCTCCCTCTCTCTTTCTCCCTGTTTTCCTTTTTCCTTCCCTTCCTCCCTTCCTTCTTCCCTTCCTCCCTCCCTTCCTTTTTGTAGCAAATATGTGTTGATACTAAGGCTTGGCATTGGAACTATGAAAGTTGCAGTATTTCTTAATGTGTGTGTATATTTATTTTTACTGAATGGAATATATTTCTCATGTGAATAATGAGCATTAAGAAAACTAAAAACATCTGTATTGGTCACACAACAATTTTGCTGGCTTTTGTGTAGATTCAGCCCATGGCATGGTACACTGGAGAGTGGCAGGTCTGTGGCATGTGGATTGGCATTCTTTCCATAATGCCACGGCAGACATCACCAGCTGGCGATGGAGAAAGCCGCCCATACCTGGCTTTCTCCAGTTGTTCCAGACAGATCAACTGGAACTGGAGCTGTTTGCTTTCCCTGGAGTAGCGGAAGGATTAGCGTTTTAGGAGACCTTGGTTCTATACTAATGAAGTGTTGATCTTGGAAAACAGCATCGCTGAGCGCTATGTTCTTCACATATTTAGACTGGGTGATTTACTATATTGTTTTAAGCATACACATTAATGTTGTTTCTTTGTTTACAAGTAGCTTTCTGGGGACAAACTTAATTTAAACTCTGCATAGTTTTTCGCCTGCCTGTCTGGGACTCCATCTGATTTCCCATTTGCTACTGAGGGTATCTGACACTTTATCTCCCTCATTGTTTTCTCCTGTGTGAGTTAGTATTTTAGCATACTTCAATTTATTTTATTTAATTTTAGAAAAATAGCCTTCAGAGTGAAAAAAAAAATAGTTTTACTTTCTTACATTTGGTGATGTAGGTCCCTCTATGAGTTTGTTTTTTCTAGAAGTGCCTCAGCCATGTTCCCAGGGAAACTGCCTCTTCACTGTCCCCCAGATCCTGCCAGGACTTCTTGGATAGTCCCTACACGTGGATTCCTCAGCTGCTGGAGAAGCTACTGGCTTACTGGATGAAAAAGATTCTGAACAACCCTTGTGTTTTTTTAATGTGATACTTTATAAAACCTTTTCAGTTTAGATCTTGTTATGATTTATTCTTTGTAGAGTATCAGTATTTAGTACCGAGATTTCAAGAAGCTCAGTGAAAAGACAATATGTTTTAGCCAAAAGGCATTATTCTGATATCAGTGGAATACTTTCTTCAGGAACTTGTTCATAGGATTTTAATATCCTGTGTACATATTACTGAGAAAGTCATATTTCCCAAGTGAATTCCTTTGGTGCCCCAAAATGCTGCAGGAATCTTGATTGGAGCAGTTTAGCAATTCTCTACTGATACTCTCTTCTATACATCCTAACAAGTTACTTTGAAATCTTTAAAAGCAAAACAGACAAACAAACTCATCTGTGTGCTAAATCCATCTCAACAGAAAAATAATAGAATTATGATCATTACCAACTTTGATCACTTGAAGAACTTAAACCTACTGGATGAATGATTTCTAAGAATCACTTCAGAGATGAAAGCAGATCATCGTTTTTAAAACAGTCTGTAGAACATGACCTTATTTATAACTGGTCATTCTCTAAAAGATATTTTTTGAGCACCTGCTTTGTGCTGGGCACTTTGCTACATACATGTTGAGAGATAACTGACTCATAGAGATTCTTTCGACTTGGACACCCCAGTAGATCTGCGGGGCCTCAGCCTAACAGTCACTCTCTCCTACTGTAGGTTTTAAAACAAGCATCAAGGGACAAAGTATTCCATTAAATTCCCTGTACTGAATGCCATTGTATAGCTGCATCCAGAAATAACCAAGGAATCAACTGAGACCTGGAAATGCCTCATCAGAAAAATTTCCATGCCAGTCCTGGTTGCTTTAATAAGACTTGTTCTAGACCAGTTTACATTTAGGGAGCGTGCATTGTACGCACCATCGTAAGGGATGCAAAGTAGCCTAAGAAATGTCCAGTGAGAGAAAGTAACCACTGTGCACAATGTGACAATAACAAGAGTGGGCTGACGAGTGAGTGCTCTGTGAATTCAGAGATACGCAGAGGGTCCCACTGGCTGGAAAGAAAACAAGAAGATGGGAGTGAAGTATGAATTGAAGATACTCGTGCATTTGGATCCCAGCCCTGCCACTTGCCAGTTATGTGTTCGTGGGTGAATTTCTCACCATATGGAAGCTTCTGTTTCTTTACTGGCAAAAGAGTTATCATAACATTGACTCACAGACACAATGATAAAAATGTAAAATGCTTAGCGCAGTGTCTAAAATGTGGCACACAGTAAATGGTATCAGTCACAGCAAAACTCAGTAAATCATTTTGCTTGTCTGTAAAGCAGCAGTACTACATCATAGGACTATGGTCAAGGTTAAATAAGGTAAAATAAAGGGCATAGCACAGTGCCTACCATATGGAATATGGACATATGCAATAAATATTGGCTACTATGATGATGAAAAATGTGGGTACATGAGAGGAGACATTTCAGACACCGGCAAGAGGTACATAGCCTGGTGTGGGCTTGGCCAGTTACCTGGCTCTCTTGGATGGAGGTTTTCTTCAAGTGAGTAGTAGTTGAAAGGCAGATGATGGCTGTAAAATATGTTAAACATGAATGAAGAGCCTCTTAATTGGGAATATTAAATAAAGAGTCCAGGATTCGAGAAGAAAATGTAAATGAGTGATCTCTAAGTTTCATTCTGTTGAGATTCTGTGGTTCCTCCAAGACTTCCAGCGGTTCCTGAGAAAAACTGTGGTGAATCAAACATCCCACTGCAGTAGTGATCCAGGGCTGCGGCCTGCAACACACCAGCAAAAAGGCAAAGTGTGAGTGTTGCTCTGTTTTGGTAACAGCAACTCATCTGCCAAATGAAAAAAATGTTTTTGTTTCCATGTGGCAATCTGCCCAGCTATTTGATTTGACAGGTAAGACAGAGAGAGAGAGAGAGGTAAAAACCCATGAGTGTAATTGGTGACACATTACTTCCTGGTCATTTTTTTCTTTAGTTTTGAGAGCCAGAGTTGAAGAGAAGAAAGAGAGAAGGGAAAAAAATGGCTCTCCAGGAAATGAGTTTCCAGGCAGAGCCGAGACACCTGAAGAATGTGTCACTTCATATACTTTGCATGTGTGAGTCAATAGGCAGTTTCAGGGTTTGACAAAGTGCATCTGAGGGCTGGTGCAAGAGAAGAAACCTCTCCAGGAGAATTAATGTAATTCTGGTAAGACAGCTTCATGCATTGAGCTTTTAAGAGGAGCCTGAGGGTCTGTGGACTTCCTGCAGAACTGTTAGCATGGCATTGGCCAGAGTTGAAGTGTAAGCTAGCATAGCATTCCCATCCTCTTCCTAAATTTATTTTATGTGAAAGTAAATTTAGAAAACTCAGAGTTAAGCAAGTCAAAGAGGTTTCTTTACTGCAGAACATCTCAGGATCTTTGTTATGCTAATATTCCTTGTGAGTGTCCAAGAAGGAGACTGTGAATGCAGTACTTCCTACACTCATGGGAAAGTGGTACATTTTAATGTAGAATGTATCTAGGGACTAGAGTCTTAAGTGGCCCTTTGGGAAAAGCTGATTTGGGGCAGGAACACCAGGCTGTCGTTCCTTCACTCTTGCCCTTTCCCGGGGGGGTCTAGGTACAGACACAGATGTTTGCAAGCAGCCTTGTCATTCTAGCAGCTGAATGCGGGACACTGTCCAGAAGAACACCAGTCCTTTGCAGAAACATGATGGGGTATGGTAGGCAAAATTATAGCTTGTCAAAGATGTCCACATTCTCATCCATAAAGCCTGTGAATATGTTATCTTACATGCCAAAAGAAATTTTGTGTATGTGATTACGCTAAAGATACTGAGATGGGTGATTGTTCTGGATTATCAGGGTGGGCCCAGTGTAACCACAGGTTCCTTATGGGAAGGAGGCAGGCAAGAGAGAGTCTGAGGAGATGCAATAACAGAAGCAGAGGTCAGAGTGATGTGGGGCCACAAGTCAAGGAATGCAGGCAGCCCCCAGAAGCTAGAAAAGGCAAGGAAGTGGATTCTCCCCCAGAACCTCCGGCAGTAACACAGCCCTGCCACCCATTTTAGACTCCTGACCTCCAAACTGTAAGATCAACTTACGGCGTTTGAAGCCACTAACTTTGTGGTAATGTGTTACAGAAGGGATGGGAAATGAATAATGAGGTTTGATATTGGTCCCACTTTTCCCGTGCTTGAAGGCGGATGGAATAACGTGCTCCCAGACCCCTTCTAAGGCCCTGCTCCCGTTCAGGACTCTGATGGTCAAGGAGGAGGTCTACTGTGACCACCCTCTGGCTACTGTGCCCTGCTTTCTTGCTGTCCTTTCTTTATCTCCTCAAGCCGCGGGACCAAGTATAACTCCACTACTCAGATGTGCAGTGACCAGGCCAGTCACTGACAGTCTTTGAAAGAAGTGATGTGATTGGCCACTGGTTGTGCTATGCATCTGTGATTTACGTAGTAGTGTGGGCTGAAGAGCATACTTCATCCAGTTACTAATATAGCATCCTGTGGTAACTGAAATTTGAACAGAGTTGTTGTAGGGTGGGTGTCATTTAAACTGTGCTCACTGAAATGAGTGCATATCAGAACCATGCAAAATGGGGACTGCATCTTTTAAAATCACAGTGCAAATCCTGCAGTAGGATTGTTATCACTGGACCGGGGGACAGACAGCCTAGGCATGTCCTTATGTGTCTGCTGAATACCAAAGTATAAATGTGGCGGATGCAAGCATTAGGAATGTCAGTAAACAATGTATGAATTTAAAGTTGAGCAAAGGATAATGAAACACTGTTTGTACTTTGTGTCTGATGGTCACAGTTCACTTGTCCAGGAATGTCACTCTGAGACCCTATGATTCGCATGTAGGAGGTTGATTAGGAACAGCTTATGGCGACAAGGACTGGCAGGGAAATGAAAGCCAGAGACCGGAACAGAGGGAGAAGATGGCTGTGATGGACAGCAGGCTCTGGAGCTCGGACAGCATCAACAGTGCTCCTGAATTAAGGCAAGAGGGCAAGGCCTTTTTGTTCTTCCATCAGCCAGTCATTGAGTGTGAGTTGCCCAACCCCCAGAGGGCAAACTCCCTCCAGGAAGATGGCTATCTCTAACTAAGCATGTTTCTTTGAGAGGTCCTCAGCTGAGAGCTGTCAGCCTCTAACACTTTCAACTGGGAGAATAAATACCCTAGTCCTAAAGGAATCAGATGGCACATTACAGGGTCCACTACACTGATTATCCTATGATTCTGGCACTGGACAGCCAAACTTTACAGAGGGCTAATCAGTACTTTAGCAAGGTTCAAGTCAGAATCTGGGGCAAAGTATGCAGGAAGAAGAGACAGGAGCACAGGACAGCTGACTGAGGCTGCTGCTGACAGAGAAGGCAGGGCCGCCTTCTAGGACAGAGTGGCCATCTCTCCAACCCAAAGAACAGCAGCCAGTGCGGGCTGGATCTGCCGCCACTTTGATTTTCATTTATGGTAACTTGTTAATTTAAGAGAAGTTCATGGTCTTGTTAATTTTTTTTTAATATATTTTATTACAATTTAGGTTCTGGGGTACATGTGCAGAACATGCAGGATTATTGCATAGGTATACACATGGCAATGTGGTTTGTTGCCTCCATCCCCATCACCTGTATCTGGCATTTCTCCCCATGTTATCCCACCCCAACTCCCTACCCACCACTATCCCTCCTCTAGTCCCCCCGACCAGTGTGTGATTCTCCCCTCCCTGTGTCCATGTGTTCACATTGTTCAACATCAGCCTATGAGTGAGAACATGTAGTGTTTGATGTTCTCTTCTTGTGTCAGTTTGCTGAAAATGATGGTTTCCAGATTCATCCATGTCCCTACAAAGGACACGAATTCATCGTGTTTTATGGCTGCATAGTATTCCATGGTGTATATGTGCCACATTTTACTTGTCCAGTTTATCATCGATGGGCATTTGGGTTGGTTCCAGGTCTTTGCTATTGTAAACAGTGCCACAATGAACATACGTGTTCATGTGTCTTTATAATAGAACGATTTATAATCCTTTGGATATATACCCAGTAATGGGATTGCTGGGTCAAATGGAATTTCTATTTCTAGGTCCTTGAGGAATTGCCACACTCTCTTCCATAATGGTTGAATTAATTTACACTCATTAATTTACACTCCCACCAACAGTGTAAAAGTGTTCTTATTTCTCCACATCCTCTCAAGCATCTTTTGTATCCAGATTTTTTAATGATCACCATTCTAACTGGTGTGAGATGGTATCTCAATGTTGTTTTGATTTGCATTTCTCTAATAACCAGTGATGATGAGCATTTTTTCATATGTTTGTTGGCCTCATATATGTCTTCTTTTGAAAAGTGTCTGTTCATATCCTTTGCCCACTTTTGAACAAGTTTGTTTGTTTTCTTCTTGTAAATCTGTTTTAGTTCTTTGTAGTTGCTGGATATTAGCCCTTTGTCAGATGAGTAGATTGCAAAAATTCTTTCCCATTCTGTTGGTTGCTGGTTCACTCTAATGATTGTTTCTTTGCTGTGTAGAAGCTCTGGAGTTTAATTATATCACATTTGTCAATTTTGGCTTTTGTTGCCAGTGCTTTTTGTGTTTTAGTCATGAAGTCCTTGCCTATGCCTACGTCCTGAATGGTTTTGCCTAGGTTTTCTTCTAGGGTTTTTATGGTGTTAGGTCTTATATTTTAGTCTTTAATCCATCTGGAGTTAATTTTAGTGTAAGGTGTCAGGAAGGGGTCCAGTTTCTGCTTTCTGCACATGGCTAGCCAGTTTTCCCAACACCGTTTATTAAACAGGGACTCCTTTCCCCATTGCTTTTGTCAGGTTTGTCAAAGATTGGATGGTTGTAGATGTGTGGTGTTGCCTCCAAGGCCTCTGTTCCGTTCCATTAGTCTGTATCTCTGTTTCGGTACCAGTACCATGCTGTTTTGGTTACTGTAGCCTTATAGTATCATTTGAAGTCAGGTAGCGTGATGCCTTCAGCTTTGTTCATTTTGCTTAGAATTGACTTGGCTATGTGGGCTCTCTTTTGGTTCCATATGAATTTTAAGGTGGTTTTTTCCAGTTCTGTGAAGAAGGTCATAGGTAGCTTGATGGGGATAGCATTGAATCTAAATATTACTTTGAGCAGTGTGGCCATTTTCACAATATTAATTCTTCCTAACCATCAGCATAGAATGTTTTTCTATCTGTTTGTGTCCTTTCTTATTTCCTTGAGCAGTGGTTTGTAGTTCTCCTTGAAGAGATCCTTTACATCCTTCGTTAGTTGTATTTCTAGGTATTTTATTCTCTTTGTAGCAATTGTGAAAGGCAGTTCGTTCTTGATTTGGCTCTCTTTAAGTCTGTTGTTGATGGATAGGAATGCTTGTGATTTCTACACATTGATTTTGTATCCTGAGACTTTGCTGAAGTTGCTTAACAGTTTCAGGGGATTTTGGGCTGAGACAATGGGGTCTTCCAAACATACAGTCATGTTGTCTGCAAATAGAGACAATTTGACTTCCTCCTTTCCTAATTGAATACCATTTATTTCTTTTTCTTGCCTGATTGCTCTGGCTAGAACTTCCAATACTATATTGAATAGGAGTGATGAGAGAGGGCATCCTTGTCTAGTGCCAGATATCAAAGGGAATGCTTCCAGGTTTTGCCCATTCAGTATGATATTGGCTGTGGGTTTGTCATAAATAGCTTTTATTATTTTGAGATACATTCCATCAATACCTAGTTTATTGAGAGTTTTTAGCATAAAGGGCTGCTGAATTCTGTCAACGGCCTTCTCGGCATCTGTTGAGATAATCATGTGGTTTTTGTCTTTGATTGTGTTTATGTGGTGGATTACACTTACAGACTTGCGTATGTTCCACCAGACTTGCATCCCTGGGATGAAGCCTACTTGATCGTAATGGTTAGGCTTTTTGATGTGCTGTTGCAGTTGGTTTGCCAGTATTTTATTGAAGATTTTTGCATCTATGTTCATCATGGATATTGGCCTGAAGTTTTCTTTTTTTGTTGCATCTCTGCTAGGTTTTGGTATCAGGATGATGTTGGTCTCAGAATGATTTGAGAAGGATTCCCTCTTTTTGGATTGTTTGGAAGAGTTTCAGAAGAAGTGGTACCAGCTCCTCTTTGTATGTCTGGTAGAATTTAGCTGTGAACCAATCTGGACCAGGCCTTTTTTTGATTAGTAGGCTATTAACTGCTACCTCAACTTCAGCCCTTGTTGTTCTATTCAGGGTTTCATCTTCTTCCTAGTTTAGGCTTGGGAGGGTGCAAGTGTCCAGGAATTTGTCTATTTCTTCCAGGTTTACTGGTTTATGTGCATAGAGTTGTTTGTAGTAATCTCTGATGGTAGTTTGTATTTCTGTGAAATCTGTGGTGATACCTCCTTTATCGTTTTTTATTGCATCTATTTGATTCTTGTCTCTCTTTTTTTTATTAATCTGGCTAGTGGTCTATTTTGTCAATCTTTTCAAAAAACCAGCTCCTGGATTTGTTAATTTTTTGAAAGGCTTTTTATGTCTCTATCTCCTTCAGTTATGCTCTGATCTTAGTTATTTCTTGTCTTCTGCTAGCTTTTGAGTTTTTTTGATCTTGCTCCTCTAGCTCTTTCAATTTTGATGATAGGTGTCGATTTTAGACCTTTCCTTGCTTCTCATGTGGGCATTTATTGCTATAAATTTTATTCTAGACACTGCTTTAAATGTGTCCCAGAGATTCTGGTACGTTGTGTCTTCATTCTCATTGGTTTTGAAGAACATCTTTATTTCTGCCTTCATTTCATTGTTTATCCAGTCAACATTCAAGAGCCAGTTGTTCAGTTTCCCTGAAGTTTTGCAGTTCTGTTTGTTTCTTAATCCTGAGTTCTAATTTGATTGCACTGTGGTCTGACAGACTGTTTGTTATGATTTCCATTCTTTTGCATTTGCTGAGGAGTGATTTACTTCCAATTATGTGGTCAGTTTTAGAGTAGGTGTGATGTGGTACTGAGAAGAATGTATATTCTGTGGATTTGGGGTGGAGAGTTCTGTAAATGTCTATTAGGTTTGCTTGGTCCAGATCTGAGTTCAAGCCCTGGATATCCTTGTTAATTTTCTGTCTCGTTGATCTGTCTAATATTGACAGTGGGGTGTTAAAGTCTCCCACTATTATTGTGTGGGAGTCTAAGTCTCTTTGTAGAACTCGCTTTATGTATCTGGGTGCTCCTGTATTGCGTGTGTACATATTTCGGATTGTTAGCTCTTCTTGTTGCATTGATCCTTTTACTGTTATGTATTGCCCTTTTTTGTCTCCTTTGATCTTTTTTGGTTTAAAGTCTGTTTTATCAGAGACTAGGATTGCAACTCCTGCTTTTTTTTGCTCTCCATTTGCTTGGTAAATCTTCCTCCATCCCTTTATTTTGAGCCTGTGTGTATCCTTACACATGAAATGGGTTTCCTGGTTACAGCACACCGATGGGTTTTGACTTTTTATCCAATTTGCCAGTCTGTGTCTTTTGATTGGTGTGTTTAGCCCATTTACATTTAAGGTTAATATTGTTATGTGTGAATTTGATCTTGCCATTTTGATGCCAGCTGGTTGTTTTGCCTATTAGTTGACATAGTTTCTTCATTGTGTCAATGCTTTTTACCATTTGGTATGTATTTGGAGTGGCTGGTACTGGTTGTTCCTTTCCATGTTTAGTGCTTCTTTCAGGAGCTCCTGTAAAGCAAGCCTGGTGGTGATGAAATCTCTGAGTAATTGCTTGTTCATAAAGGATTTTATTTCTCCTTCACTTATGAAGCTTAGTTTGGCTTGATATGAAATTCTAGGTTGAAAGTTCTTTTCTTTAAGGATGTTGAATGTTGGCCCCCACTCTTTTCTGTCTTTTAGGGTTTCTATAGAGATCCGCTGTGAGTCTGATGGGCTTCCCTTTGTGGATAACACAACCTTTCTGCCTGGCTGCCCTTAGCATTTTTTCTTTCATTTCAACCCTGGTGAATCTGATGATTATGTGCCTTGATGTTGCTCTTCTTGAGGAATATCTTCGTGGTGTTCTCTGTGTTTCCTGTACTTGAATATTGGCCTGCCTTGCTAGGTTGGGGAAGTTTTCCTGGACAATATCCTGAAGAGTGTTTTGCGGCTTGGATTCATTCTCTCCATCACATTCGGGTACACCTATCAAACATAGATTAGGTCTTTTTACATAATCCCGTATTTCTTGGAGGATTTGTTCATTTCTTTTTACTCTTTTTTTCTCCTATCTTGCCTTCTCATTTTATTTCATTGAGTTGATCTTCAATCTCTGGTATCGTTTCTTCTGCTTGGTTGATCGGCTGTTGAAACTTGTGCATGCTTCGCGAAGTTCTCGTGTTGTGTTTTTCAGCTCCATCAATTCTTTTATATTCTTCTCTAAGCTGTTTATTCTCATTAGCATTTCGTCAATCATTTTTTCAAGGTTCTTAGTTTCTTTGCATTGGGTTAGAACATGTTCTTTTAGCTCAGAGAAGTTTGTTATTACCCACTTTCTGAAGCCTGTTTCTGTCAATTCATCAGACTCATTCTCCATCCTGCCTTGTTCCCTTGCTGGTGAGAAGTTGTGATCCCTTGGAGGAGAAGAGGCAGTCTGGTTTTGGGTGTTTTGATCATTTTTGTGCTGGTTTCTTCCCTACTTTGTGGATTTATCTACCTGTGGTCTTTGTGGTTGGTGACTTTCAGGTGGGGTCTCTGAGTGGACATCCTTTTTGTTGATGATAAAGTTCTTTCTGTTTTTTTAGTTTTCCTTCTAACAGGCTTCTTTGCTGTAGGACTGCTGGAGGTCCACTCCAGAACCTGCTTGCCTGGGGATCACCTGCAGCAGCTGCAGAACAGTAAGGGTTGCTGCCAGTTTCTTCTTCTGTTATCTTTGTCCCAGAAGGATACCCGCCAGATGTCAGCCTGAGCTCTCCTTTATGAGGTGTCTCTTTGGATATATGGGGGCCAGGGAGCTGCCAGAGAAGACAGTCTATCCCTTATAGGAGCTCAAGTGCTGAGCTGTGAGCTCCGTTGTTCCGTTCAGAGCTGCTGTGCAGGTACGTTTAATTCTGCTGCAGCGGAACTCATAGCTTCCTTTTTTTCCCACGTGCTCTGTCCTGGGATGGTGGGGCTTTATTTATAAGTTCCTAATGTACTGCTGCCTTTTTTCAGAGGTGCCCTGCCCAGTGAGGAGGTAGCCTAGTCACAGTCTGCCAGCAGAGGCATTGCTGAGCTGCTGTGGTTTTCGCCCAGCTGCTGTGTGAATTTCCGTGCAGTTTTGTTGATAGAGGTCTAGTTAGAGCTGCCTTGGTAATGGCGGTCTGCCTACGTAATAGTGGTCTGTCTAAGTAATGGCAGACTGTCTTGGTATTGGCAGACTGCCTCAGTAACAGCAGACTGCCTTGGTAGTGGTGGACTGCCTTGGTAGTGGTCGATTGCCTCAGTACTGACGGACGCCCTTCTCCCCACAGAGCTGGACCATCCTGGGTCTATGTGTGCTTTCTGTGAAACTCTCAATCCAGAGCATTTCAGATAGCTGGTCTTTGTGGGGGTGGGACCCGCCGAGCCAGATCACCTGGCTCCCTGTTTTAGCTCTCTTTTTTTCAGTTGAATGGGTGACTCTGTCTCCCAGGTGTTCCAGGCAGCAGTTGAAACCATCACCCAGATTTGTGTGAGTTTTTGTGTGGAGACCCACTGCACCGTGCTGGAGACTCATGGCGCTTTTCTGCCTGGGAATCTCCTGGTCTGTGGGCAGTAAAAACTCGTTTGGAAATGCGGTAATCACTCACCCTCTGTGCTCTCGCTGGGAACTGCACTCCAGAGCTGTTTCTATTCGGCCATCTTGGATCATACCGCTGGTCTTGTTACGTTACCTTATCTTGCTCTGTTAGGGCATTTGGGCTCTGAATTGGAGCAGATGGAGAGGACAAGAACTTGAAATGAAAAGTACTAGATTTTACGTTTGTGGTCAACTTTTCCTCTAGTGAAATACAGGTACCTTGTAAAGGCAAGTTGAAATTTTTTCAACTCCCAGTCCTTCCCTTGCCCTCCTGTTTTCTTCTGGTTCTTAGATCCCACACATATATCACGTTCTTTCTCCAGTTTAGCCACCCCTAGCTTTTTATCTGTGGAGAATTAGATGCTTGAAGTCTGCTCCCACTTCACTGAATTGGGAAGCAATGAAGTCAGCACCTCTTATTCTCTGAATTCACACTTACCAAGCAAAAGATCTGTAGATCTCTGAGGGAGGTTGCTAAGAATTCAGCAGGGAGATGAACGGAATAATAGAGGACTTTGTCGCAAAGGCTGACACCATGTTTTAGATATGCTGATCTTAACACTTAGGCTAAAAACTGGATCAAAAGAGATTTGTGCCTACTTTCTTGTGACATACTCTTTAGAAAGACTGAAGCTACTCTAGTCTGTAAAAATTTAGTTTGGGCATCCTGGTGTATTGAGGGCCTGGAAGCCACACTACAGAACTTTTCGTCTGGAGAACCAAGTCTTACCCTTTAGTAGTGGCTGCCTGGAGAGGCTGTGTTGAGAAAGATTCTGAAGCTGGAAAAGCTTCTGTCTGCTCTGCTGAGGGCTGCCCTGGCCGTGTGCCTGGGGAAGAGAGGGACACCTGATATGTACTTGGCCATCTCAGGACTATAGTCTTCACACACAGTCCTCAGTTGGCTGACTGGTGTTTTTGTATTTAAAAACTATATCCAATGCACACCTTTAATCTGGTGTAGAGTATTTTGTAGTTTGCGAATTATTCAGAGGTCAAATGCTGTATACAGGATGATAAGTTAAAGAGGTAGCTGTCTAGTCCCTAGACTTTACAGGAAGAGTGACAGATAAATCCTAAATAAGTATATGAATAGGGAAGAGATAGTTGGAATTAGTATTAAATATTATTTGGTTTGCTATGGTACAGGAGACCTAGATCAATGACTTCAGGTCCTAAAGGGCTGGACCTGAGGATATAAAGATTGCTGTGGTTTTGAAATGGAGAATTCTCTCATCACCTCATTTGATCTGACAGTAGTCAGTGAAGTATGTAAGTCGAGCTTGCAGCACTATGCTTAGCAAATCATGACTGGAAACTGAAGATCTATCAAATTTATAGGAAGAAGGATGCTGTATATATGGAAGAAAAATAAGGGGTGAATTGATGGCAAAAAAAGGGAAGGACAAATGGGCCAGATTCCAGTCTTTGCCATGTTTGTTGAGAGTGGGTTTTTCCTGAAACAGCATCAAGGACTACAGGTAAAACTTGAACTTTAATATTTAAAATTCCTTTTGCCTAATAACTTCTCTTTTTTGTCAAGCAAACAAAAGGCTGCCTTAACAGTTTCAATTCCCTGACTTTCCCTTGCTGGAAGTTCATTACATTGCTTGTGTAGATCCCTATCTCACAAATAGCGGGATTTTTTTTTTGTTTTTTTGAGACAGAGTCTCACTCTGTTGCCCAGACTGGAGTGCAGCGGCGCGATCTCTGCTTACTGCAACCTCTGCCTCCTGGGTTCAAGTGATTCACCTGACTCAGCCTCACAGGTAGCTGGGATTACAGGCGTGCACCACCACACCTGTCTAGTTTTTGTGTTTTTAGTGAGACAGGGTTTCGCCACGTTGGCTGGCCAGGCTGGTTTCCAACTCCCAACCTCAGGTGATCTGCCCACTTCGGCCTCCCAAAGTGCTGGGATTATAGGCGTGAGCTACTGCACATGGCCCTAAAATAGCACTTTTTAAAAGGTCCTGTTGCTGGTTGATGTTTTAAATGATGACTTCTTTCATCTAAGTAAGGACACTTGTTTGTGCTTTGTGTAATTTGGATGGCACGATAAGCCAGGTTTATGAAGGAATTTTTCATTTTTCACAAGACATCTTATATATCTATAAGTCACAGGGTTTTCTTCCAACCCCCCACCCAGCACAGGGAATTTAAAACACAGAAAGAAACTAAAGAAGGTGAACCAGATTCAATTCAAGTGAATTTTAGTTCTGGATTTCTGCTATAAACACTTTAATGGTGATTGTTAACCATTATTTATAAGTTTTTGATAGCTCTGAGATCTAGTCAAACCTTCCACAGCATTTAACAACAATATTTTTTTTTTTTTGAGACTGAGTCTTGCTCTGTCACCAGGCTGGAGTGCAGTGGCGCGATCTTGGCTCACTGCAACCTCTGCCTGTCTGGTTCAAGCGATTCTGCTGTTTCAGCCTCCCAAGTAGCTAGGACTATAGGTGTGCACCACCACGCCCAGCTAATTTTTGTATTTTTAGTAGAGACCATGTTTCACCGTGTTGGCCAGGCTGGTCTTGAATTCCTGACCTCGTGATCCGCCCGCCTTGGGCTTCCAAAGTGCTGGGATTACAAGCGTGATCCACGGGGCCCGGTCAACAAGATGTATTTAAGTTAGATGTTAAAAACAGAAATCTAACTTGAGACTGACTTTGTGTAAGACTAATTGAAAGGTTGATTGTAGATGAAAAATTCATAAACATTTAGTTATAGCTGTAGATTTCATTTCAAAATAAAACAATAGCAAAATTATAATTCTGTCTAATTTACATTAATATATAAGAATGTTCTGAAAGTTGCAAACAATATCTAGAAAAAGTGATTGTCCCAAAGTTCAGATCCTTCAGTATTAGATACATGGTTTTTTTGTACTAGTGCAGAAAAAATACCAAAAGCCATTTATTTCCTGCTTTGACTTGTCCTTCAGAAGGTGGGATGGTTGTATGGAATGACTCATTTCCTTCACAAACTGCAAGTTGCCATTCGAATGAGAAATGGCAGTGTGGAAAGCAAATTAGTAAATATTAAAGTATCAGTCCTGGGAAACGGGGACTGTTCATTAATTTGGACAGCCCTGTGAATATTTGAGTTACTCATTTTGAAATATACATTGGATTAGGTGTGATTAATATTCCAGTTGTTAAAAACAGATAAAGATGTCTTTATCTGACACATTTCCTTTCCATGAGTTTTAAATAAAAACCTGAGATCATTTTACTGGGAATATTATGAAAGTAATTTGTTTACATGATGACTTGGTTCATGAACCTAATAAGCTTGCTTTCTTGGTCAATCTTTACAGAAGGTTTTTATTTGATTGTTGAATCATAAAGAGACAGGACTCTTGCATTCCAGCTTCATCATCTGACTTTTCCATGATTTTTCTTTATTCCTCAGTCTCTTTGTACATAAAAGAAATACATCAGCAGTGGCTCTGAGGTGCAAAAATTAATACAATTGTCAACATTTAAATTGTAAAACTCTAGTAGATTATTCTTAATTAAAGGAGGAAAATAGACCCAAAATGATTTTAGGAGCTGATTCAGGTAAATTGGTCAGGCAGTTTAGAATTTAAATTCATGGTTCTTTTCTACTGAATTTATTGGATGATAATTTATGCGTATACAGATAAATTTGGTGCACTTTAAAATGTGCTTAAAAAACCTTGTGTTAAGATTCTGTTCTTCCAAAATCAGAGGTCACAAGCTAGAAGTCCACAGGCCTATTTTGGCCTACAGAAATGTTTTGTTTGCTCATAGAAAGTATTGATTTTTCTTTTAAGTTCTTTTCTTAAGTTCTCAACCTATAAAAATACTTATAGGTTGTATAAAAATACAAGGGTACTGCTACCTTGAAGTAAAAAAGATTTCACATAAAAAGTGGATTTCCAGTTACTCTTAAAGAGTCAGAAGATCCAGCAATGTTGGGTCTTTATCTCTACATAGCACGTACTGCTAGCACTGAATAACTTGCCCCTTTCAATGGTGTATGTGCCTCAGCACCAACGGTCTCTGGGATGAGACCCCAGTACTACAAATCAGGGTTTTCTCTGTTGGCCTAGATGAGAAAATTCTGACATTGAGAATAAACAGTTTAAGCGTCATTGTTAAGTGGTATTTGGATTCAAAAAGATTAGGTACGTGAACAAAAACCTAGGGAACTGCTACCTTGAACTTCTTTTAGTAAGAAGTAAGTCCTTCTAACTTTCCTCTGCTTTCTTTTAAGTTTGTCCAAAGGTGCATTTGCAAAGGGATTACCAAGACCATGGCAGAACCAGCCTGCCCCTCCCTAACACACACATCACACGCTTTTTTCCAACAGCTCCTCTAATTAAAGGTCTCTCACGGCTCATACGACTCCTAAAGCCAATTAAACAATGCTCACCCTTGTACCTCCCAGTAGATTGGGGAGTAGCTTGGCAAACGCTGTGATTGATATGAAAAGTAGTAACGTATTTTTAAGCACTTTTAGCACTGTTGTTACTCTATGAGGCACAAGCTTTCAACACAGTGGCCTTTTATCCTCTGTGCTTTTGGAGTGTGAGAACACCATGGAGGCTACATGCACCACAGCGTTCCTGTGGGCTGGGAATCAAGGCCCGGAGAAGGGGGTGGGCAGCAGGGGAGTGACAGTGCACGGAGGGGGAGTTGGCAGCTGTCATCTGAATAGCATTTCCCTCTTCTATTATCCTGCGTCCAAATGCTCCATCTATTCATATGCATGGTTTCTATCACTGTGCAGAGCACCAAGGCCAGCTTCCTTTTCATGTTTCATTTTCTTGTCTTTCCTGGAGTTTCATTTTGATTTACTAAAAATCAGTGGACTGCTTCTGAACGAGGATCAGCTAGTAGAAACTGTAGCTAGTTGGTAGAGAATCTACTGGGAGGAATTTATTTAAATACAAGATGTTAAAGCCAAATGTATGTGGTAAGTTTTTGTTCATCCATGTTAATTTCATTAATTTCCTACTAATCTAGTGATGAACTCCACATGTAGGAAGACCATATTCATGTTGCTAAGAGAAAGAAATAAGGAAAAAATTTTATATTTTAATTACAAAGTAATATATATTTTACTTAGAACATAAAAAAACTGCAAAAATTTAGGAAAGTACAGAAAAGAAATTAAAACCATCCTATCTAGACATAATTAAGTTCTGAGTTTATTTCTTTACAGCCAAATATATATGTTTATTTTTTAGGAAATTGTGATAATTCTAGAAATAATAATTCATTGTCTGCTTATATGTGTGTAATACTAAATCATAAATATTTTAATATCTTTAAATATTTTATTAAAGCTTTTCATGTGTCTATATAGAATTTCATAACATGGCTATTCAATGATTTTTGGGAAGTTAGGTTTTTCTGAATTTAAACAATAAACAGTGTTGTGATAAAGACATTCACAGGCTTTCACATCCAAACTTTGTGAAAATCCATGATTTTTCCTTAGGAAAATTTCCCAGAAGTGATCTGTGAGTCAAAAGGTAGCTGGGCTTTAAAGTGATCTCCACAAAGGTTGTAGGAACTGAACCCCTCTGATGTATGAGAGCACCAGCAGGGAGTTTTTCTGAGAACATCTTTCTGGGAAGCTACTCAGAATATTCTTTGACTGCTTTTGTCTAGGTATTTTTTACTCTATGAAGAAGACTAATCACTTGCTGGAGTTTCTTGGAATATGGGAAGAGGAGAGTGGAATGCTGCCAACTTTGAAAATGTTTGGGAAAAGTGTAGGCCATCTTAACCATCATTTTAATTAGCACTTGTTTTAGATCATGAATGGGAAACCAGCTCTTCTGGAGGAAAACATTAATGTCTGCTGTCGGGATCGGCATGTCTGCCAGGGACTCTTGGCCAGCAAGAGGGTCCCAAAACCTGGAAGAGACAGTGCGCGAGAAATAAAGATAGACAGACAGATGGGGTCTGGAGGACTGAATAGGCTGTGCCTAAGCAGCAATTTTATTTGTGCATAGGGTCTCAATATATACTTTCAGCTTTCAGCAGCTGACATCAACCCACATTGTTGATTCTATA
>CAUYLG010012250.1:0-67816 GCA_963573385.1 Cacajao melanocephalus | reverse complement strand
AAAACTACATTAAGATACCATCTCATGCCAGTTAGAATGGTGATCATTAAAAATCTAGAGATAACAGATGCTGGAGAGGATGTGGAGAAATAGGGACATTTTTACACTGTTGGTGGGAGTGTAAATTAGTTCAACCACTGTGGAAGATAGTGTGGCGATTCCTCAAGGACCTAGACATAGAAATTCCATAATTCCATTTGACCCAGCAATCTCATTACTGGGTATATCCCAAAAGGATTATAAATCATTCAATTATAAAGACACATGCACACGGATGTTCATTGCAGCACTCTTTACAATAGCAAAGACCTGGAACCAACCCAAATGCCCATCAATGATAGACTGGACAGGGAAAATGTGGCACATATACACCATGGAATACTATGAGCCATCAAAAATGATGAGTTCATGTCCTTTGTAGGAACATGGATGAACCTGGAAACCATCATTCTCAGGAAACTGACACAAGAACAGAAAATCAAACACCTCATGTTCTCTCTCATAGGCAGGTGTTGAACAATGAGAACACATGGACACAGGGAGGGGAGCATTATGCACTGGGGTCTCTAGGGGGGAAATAGGGGAGGGACAGCAGGTGGTGGGGTGTTGGGGAGAGATATGATGAGGATAAATGCCAGATATAGGTGATGGGGAGGAAGGCAGCACATCACACTGCCATGTGTGTACCTATGCAACAATCTTGCATGTTCTTCACATGTACCCCAAAACCTAAAATGCAAAAAAAAAAAAAAAGAATTATGTTCCAAGAGAGAAATTGAAGCAATATGGCCAAATAAAATCATCCAGTGATTATCAACTCCACCCCACAGGAACATCAAACTGAATAACTATCCACACAAGAAACATGATATTGAAGCAGGGGAGTAATAAAGAAACCTCTCGAACCCGGAACAGGGAAGAAAGTGGTAATTTTACTTGACTGGGAACTCCAACAGGCATTGATGCCTCAACAACTGAGCTCCCTGACAAAGAAAACCCTGGTCCTTTAAAAGTTAAAGTCTTACAGTCTTAAGAGGTCCACAAGTGACAGGGTCGAGAATGTGGGGGACGTGACTTAGGTGGGGGGTCTAACCGTGATTAAGCAAGAAGAGTACCTTCCAGGGAAAGTTCCTCCATATCATACCCATGATCTATAGATAAGGTTGTGGTTAGCAGTAGAGGGTTTAATCCTTAACCTGGGTGGCAGTGCCAAAGGTCCTTCCACTGACCTTCTCTGGCTGACTTTTAACTTCTTTTGAAATGCAATGTAGAAGGCTAAAGGGAAAGTGGGATTAGAAGCTTAAGAGGAAGGGGTCTCCTTTTCACCCCCACTTTGAGAACCTCACCTATAACATTAGAGTTCTCACTCTCATTCTCATTTTCATTTTCCTGATCCTTTAAAGAAATTGATTGAAAATGCTTCATATAATACACTTGTGATGTGGTTCTCTGCTTAACTATAGCAGTGACGAATCCTCTAATTATCTGAAGGAACAGGAGAAGTAAACAAGGGAGTAAAAGGCAAGCACCTATTGTTATTATAACAATGCTTATGATGAAAGTCTTGAATCCTCCCAAGGCTGAGAACCAACCTCCAAACAAGGACTCAGGGTTAAATGTGTGCCATACCTGCACAATCATTAAACCTTAGGGTGACTTGTTTTGAGCTTCCCTTTTCCTCTGTTTTAGCTATTAACTTAGTAGGGCTATTCCATCGCGCTGCTATGAGTTTATTTTCAAAAGTTGTGTGCATAGGGGGTTCTGATGGATTGTAGCAGACATCGGGTTGTCCATCCCCTGGGTTACACACTTTATTCTGAGTACCATTATATAAACAGGTTCCCTTCTATGTCCTTGTACATTCATATTAAACGTAGAACAACAGAATGGCAGTAACTTTGTGTCCTACCTCAGTAACCTGGTGCACACACAGAACAATCTCTAAAATCAGTTAATGTCCCTACTGTATAAGTCCAAATATTAAGAAAAATAAGTCCCATAATGAGTTTCCTCATGCCTCAGCTGTGCTTGGAACAGTCAGCCTCCGGGATGTGACTGGAGCAAGGCTTGTTGTCCTTCTCAAGGTCATTCTGCAGTCATTGTGTGGGTCTGGTCTAGCTCCCCAAGTTTCAGCTGCTGCAGGCTTTACGAGGCTGTGGTTGATCCAGGCTGGAACTCCCTCTACCTTTACAGCTGTGGGCGTGGTCAGGATCATGGTGTGGGGTTCTTTCTGCCATGGCTTCACAGGGATGACATTCCAGTCCTTTATCCACACCTGATAAACCTAGTGAGAACGGGTGAACTGGGGAGAATAAGCTTACAGGGCATCTTTCATTTACCCAGGTTGAAATATCCTGAATGATTTTTCCTAGAGCTTGTAATTGTCATCCTAGCTAAATCTCTCCCCACTCCTGAGGCGATACCGGTGGTGCCCACTGTATGGGAGGGGGCCTAGGATATAAGACTTCATAGGGGGAATATCCTGTTTTCTTAGAGGGACTACATCTAATTTTGAATAACACCATGGAAGTGTCTGCACCCACTTTAATCCTGTTTCCTGACACATTTGCCCTAAGCTACTCTTAATGGTCCAGTTCATTCGCTCCACCTTTCTGAAACTCTGTGGTACATAGGTGGGGTGCAGCTTCCAAGTGATACTCAATGCCATTACCATTTTCCAGACCAAATTAGCCACAGATGCTGGACTGTTGTCTGGGCCAATGCACAATGGCAGTCCGAACCCGGAGATGAGATCTCAAAGAAGCACACAGGTTACTTCATGGGCCTTTTCAGTCCTAGTCGGGAAGGCCTCTATCCACCCAGAGTATGTGCACACTGGGACCAACAAAAACTTATGCCCTCCACACTTGGGCCCTTCAGTGAAATCTACCTGAAGATCTTCAAACAGAGCTGTTCCATAAGCTTGAATACCAGGGATCATAGTTCGACCTTGCCTCACGTTGTGCTGCCGACAGGTAATGCATTGCTGTGCCACAGTTTTGGTCAGGGCCAATAAATGTGAGATGTAAAAATACCAGCCCAACAACTTCTCAAGTGACTCTTGGCCTAAATGAGTGGTTTCAGGTACTATCTGTACGACAGCAGCCCCTAATAGCTGCGACACTGCTACTCTTCCATCTGGTAGCCAGATCCATCCTTCTTTTATTATTTGCCCCTCCTCTGCTTGGAGAAAATCCTTTTTCTCCTTAGAATAAGTGGGCACCAAGTCAGGTATCTGGGGAATTAGAAGGGCTGTAACTGCTGCTTTGTAAGGAAAAGATGCTGCCTTATGAGCTGCTGAATCAGCTCAGGAATTTCCCAGGGCCACGGAGGTGTGGGCCCACTGATGTCCTCGGCAGTGCATGACCGCCACCCTTCAAGGCTTCTAAACTGCTTCTAACAACGGCTAGATTTCATATCAGTACTATATTTCTTTTCCCCCTGATTTTCTTTTTCTTTTCAGTCCTTTTTCCTTGTACCGTGCCCCATGTACTTGAAGAGTTAGAAAGGCATACCGAGAATCAGTATAAATGTTCACAACTTTACCTTCACTCAATTCTAGGGCTCAAGTCAGAGCAGTAAGTTCAGCCTTCTGAGCAGAAGTGCCCTGAGGCAGTGGCCTGGTCTGTATTACAGTGTCCAGAGTTACCACTGCATAGCCTGCACACCTCTCTCCTCATGGATTAACAAAACTGCTCCCATCCACGTACAACTCCCAGTCTACTACCGTTCATGGTTGATCCTGATGATCAGGCCTGCTGGAATAAACAGTCCAATCCTTTAACATAGTTGTGTTTAACGAGGCCTTCTGACACCAGGAGCAAAGTGGCGGGGTTTAAGGTGTTGCAGACCTAAGTGGTGATGTGGTAATTTTCACATACGGGCTCTGGTATTTGGTTAACCCAGCATTTGTCAACCAATGATGTCCTTTGGTATTCATTAGAGTTACTACTGCATGGGGTGTTGTGATATTTAAGTTTTGCCCCAGAATTAGCTTATCAGCCTTTTGTGCTAGCAGAGCAGTTGATGCCAGGGCCCTTAAACATGGGGGGGGATCCCTTGGAAACTCCATCCAGCTGCTTGGAGAGATAAGGTACAGGCCTGACCCAAGGTCACACTGTTTGTGTTAGAACTGCAACTGCTATTTTTTCTTTCTGACACATACAACATGAAGGGCTTTGTTAAATCAGGTAACCTCAAAGCTGGGACTGACATAAGTTTAGCTTTCAGTTTCTGAAAGGCATGCCACTTCTGAGATCCCCATTTAAAGTACGCCTTGTCTCCCCACCTTAGAAACTTCATATAGGGGTTTGGCTAGTACCATGAAGTCTGGAATCCACAATCTACAGAAACCCACCGCTTGCAGGAACTCCCTCACCTGCCTTCTAGTCTTGGGTTCTAGCAGGTTGCAAATGACTTGTTTTCTCTCTGCTCCTAGGATTTGCTCTCCCTGCAGGATGGTGAACTCCAGATATCACACTTGCTGTCTGCAAATCTGGGCTTTCATTTTAGACACTTTGTACTCAGTCCTCCGGGTGCCGAAGTAAGGCATCTGTTCCTTTTGCACACCCGACTGTGGTGGGGTGTCCCAATAAAAGATCATCAGCATATTGGAGCAATATGCAGCCTAAGTCCTTAGCAGGAAACTTCTGGAGGTCACAGGCTAGTGCCTCCCCAAAGATGGTGGGAGAGTTCTTGAACCCTTGGGGTAGCTGGGTCCAGGTGTACTGGGTGGTTACACCTGTTTCTGAATTTTCCCATTGAAAAGCAAATACTTTCTGACTCTTTGATGCCAGTCTAATGCTAAAGAGAGCATCCTTTAAGTCCAAGCAGGTGAACCAACTATCCTGCAATGACAATAATCCCAAAAGCATGTATGGGTTCAGTACAGTTGGGTGCAAAGTCACTGTAGACTGATTAACTAAACGCAAGTCCTGCACTGGCTGTAGTCTTTGGTCCTTGGTTTAGGAGCAGGCAAGAGGGGGGTGTTTCATGGAGACTGGCAAGGAACTATAATTCCAGAACCCTTCAGGTTTCTGAGATGAACTCGAATGCCTTCGAGAGCTTCCCTTGGGACTGGGTACTGTCTCTGTCTGATGGATAATGTCACTGGCTTTACTTTGATAACCACCAGGGCTTGGTTTACTGCCAGCCCTGAGGGGTTGTCCTCTGCACAGACCTGTGGCCATGGCTTGGCTAATGCAGGGGATAATTATTGTCCTTGTTCAGTCAGGAAGAGTCTCCACTCCTTCTCCCAAGAGACTGTGAGAGCCGTGATAATCCCTGCCCAAAGCAGTTTTAGCTGCAGGGAGCCCTTATCAGTGAGCGTGATAGTAGCTCTTAGTTTGCTTAGCAAGTGTCTCCCAAAGAGGGGTAGGGGACAGTCTGGCATGTACAAGAACTGATGTATAACCTCATGGCCTTCCACCAAACAGGTTCATGGTAGGCAAAAAACCTGCTTTTCTGAAATTTCAGTTGTCCCAATTATGTCTATTGCCTCGCTGAGTGCTCCACCCCAGTGTTGACCAAGAAATCCATGTCCTTGTCCCCCACTGTCATTCTGACCATGGGCTCTTTGGGGGCAGTTGATCCCACTTCCTTACAGTACGCACATTGGTTATGCTGCAGACATGGGCAATTAAGCTGGATAGGCTTCCAAGAGCCCCCCCTTTCCCCACCCTTTTGGGGGCACTCCTCTAATAGCAGCAGCTATCAAGTCGGTGGTTTGTCAAGCTTTATACAGGTTTTCTCTATGACTTTCTCTACAGCTTACTGCATCTCTGTTCACAAACACCTGGTTGGCTATTTCCTATAACTGTGAAGTCTTCATGCCTGCAAATCCTGCCTGCTTCTGTAGCTTTCTCCTAATGTCTTCTGCACACTGAGTGACTAATGCCATATTTACCATGCATTGGTTTTTGGGGTTCTCAGGCTCAAAAGGAGTATACATGCGATAGGCTTCACACAGCCTCTCATAGAATTGTGCCAGGCTTTCCTCCTTCCCTTGAATAACCTCAGAGACTTCATTGTTATTTGTAGCTTTCTGGGCTCCCTTTTTTAATCCTTCCAGTAAGGCCTCTGTGTACCGGATTAGCCTTTGCCTGCCTTCCGGGGTGTTTGGATCTCACTGGGTATCAGTCCTTGGTAGCTGGGCCCTGACACAATCTTGGGGGTTCTGGTAATCTGCTGGAACATGCTCCTCCAACCATTTGGAAGCAGCTTGGAGTACTCTGTGCCTTTCATCAGCGTTAAAAAGATACATAAACAGCTGGTGGCAGTCAGTCCAAGTGCGGTTATGAGTCAGGACAATAGTTTGCAGTAGGTCAATGAGAGCTTATGGCTTCTCAGTATAATACGGGGTGTTGATTTTCCAGTTGATAAGATCAGCTGAGGTGAACAGCAGGTGCGTGAAAACCTGTCTTTCCACCATGTGGCCATCCTCATCCACTCCCGTATACCTTTGCTCTCTTAAAGGCATCTGCACCCCTGCCTTGGGTTGAAGATGAGCTGCTAGAGGGGCAGTTACTCCTGAGAGGCGGGTGGCTATGGGAGGAGTCCCTCCATATTCTTTCTTGTCTACCCTGGCTGGTTTATGGGTGTGCAATTCTAGCAGGGGTGCTGAGGTTTCAGGCCTAGGGGCAAGGACTCCTTCCTCCTAATAAGAGGGAAGTATCATCAGCAAAGGCTCTTCTGCCATTGGATCTGTCAGGAACTTAGGAGTCTTCATCCCTCAGTGGGTAGATTGGGGTTTTCCCAAGCTGCCTGCCCCTTTGCCATCAGTATGGTTGCTGCCTGTCCTCTTAGCCACTGTGGAGGGTTTAGAACTACCTGCAGCCATGAGTCTATATACCAAAATTGATCAGGGTGTCCTGGCTTGCATGTAATCTTATTCCATACTTTGGAGACAAGAGACCTGTCTAAGCTTCCCTCTGAGGGCCAATGTCCCCCAAATGCTGGCCAGTCTACCTCACATAAGGTCCTCAGCTTTCCTGGTGTTATAGTCACTCCATAATCTCCACTAAATCCCTTCTTGAAATTTCTCTGCATGGTCCCCAGAGGAGTAGTCTTGCTATAAGTATGACCCATGTTTTTTTGCACAGAAACAGCATTCACAGGCCATAAAGAGAGTCTTACTCCACACTCAGTTTCTCCCACTCTGCACGGCACGACACACTCTCTTTCACTTTTGCTTCAGGCCGGTAGGACAGTCTCCCTCTCGGGAGTGTTTCAGATGCTGCTTGGCATTGGAGAATTTGTTACTCCCCCCACAATGCCTAGATTACGAAGGCACCTCCTTCTAGCCGTATGCAGATTGCCCGTAATCCCAGCCGACCCCGAAATTCACTCAGAGCTAATGAACCTGCTGCTCCCATATTTCATGGCTGGTTAGTCCAATTGGACCCCTCCAATCACTCACACAGTCATACACCTCCCAACACCCAAATTGAAACGAAAAGCAAGAATTTAAGGTTAGTTACAGAGAGACAGCATGCGCATGCGTGAGCACTCAAGAGAGAGCCGAGTTCAAAGAACCAAATTTGGCACACGTGGGTGATCAGGCCACTCTTCTACCTGAAGAAGGTAAGAAAGTTTCCCAGGACCAGTCCTACCATGTTTCTGTTGTCCGGACACAGGCACCTGTTCGTTCTTGGTGTTTAGCCACTGAGTGGATCCGCTGTGGGGGCCTACCCTGCTATGCTCTGGTGTGGCATTCTACAGGAGCCAATGTCTACCCGGGAGCGCTCTCAGGACTCATGTCACCCAAGTGGGCTAGAGTTCCCAGCAGGGTTGCTCTTCAGGGCAAGGCAAAACCACCTGGAAGGCCGTACTGACTGTCCACCCACCGAAACTCACTTCCCGGTCAGGGAACCAAATAATGAAGCAGGAGGGCCACAAACAAACCTCTCGAACACGGAACAGGGAACGAAGTGGTAATTTTATTCGGCCAGGATATGGGGCAGGCATGGATGTCTCGAAAACCAAGCTCCCCAGCAAAGGAAACTCTGGCCCTTTTAAAGGCTTACAGTCTAAGAGGTGCACATGTGAGAGGGTCAAGAGCATGGGGGACGTGACTTAGGTAGGGGGGTCTAATTGTGATTAAGCAAGAAGGGTACTTTCCAAGGAAAATTCCTCCACATCATATCTGTGATCTATAGATAAGGTTGTGGTTAACCGTAGGGAGTTTAATTCTTAACCTGGCCAGCAGCGCCATCTGGTCCTTCCACTGACCTCCTCTGGCTGTCTTTGAGCTTCTCCTTTTGAAATGCAATGTAGAAGACTAAAGTGGAAGTGACCTTTGAAGCTTAAGAGGAAGTGGTTTCCTTCCTCAATATAATTTGGAAAGTGTCCCTTTAAATCTCATGTTGAATTGTAATCCCCAATGTTGGAGGTGAGGCATAGTGGGAGGTAATCAGATCATGGCATCACATTTCTTGTGAATGGTTCAGTGCCATCCCCTTGATGCTGTCCTTACAATGGTGAGTTTCTCAGATCTGTTTTTTTAAAAATGCATGGCACTGTTCTTGCACCCCTATTTTGCTCCCATTCTCACCATGTGTTATACCAGCTCCTCCTTCACCTTCCATGATGATTATAAGCTTTCTGAGACTTCTCCAGAAGCTAAGCATATGCCAGTACCCTATTTCTATAAAGCTCACAAAGCCATAAGCCAATTAAACTCATATTTAATTGTTTAACTTATGTTTAATTATGCAGTTACAGGCTTATTTTATGCTACACAAGAAAGCCTGACATAGAAAATTGGTATTAGAAATGGGCATTGCTGTAAAGATACCTGAAAATGTGGAAGCAACTTTGGAACTGGGAAATGTGGGTTTGAAGGCCCATGCGTATGACCCACTGAGGCACTGCTTAGAGAAAATGTGGAAAGGAAGTCATTGTTCTCCAGACTCCAGAATGGCAGATCCACAGGTAGCTTGCACGTTGCATCTGGAAAAGTCACAAGCTGCACCCTGAGAGCTGCATCAAAGCCACAAGGGAAAAGCTGCCCACAGCCTTGGGAGCCCACCCCTTGCACTAGTGTGCTAAAAATGTAAAACACAGTGTTAAAAATATCATTTTTGAGCTTTAGAATTTAATAACTGCACTGTTGGATTTCAGTCTTGGGCAGGGATTATAGCCTTATTCTCTTAGGCAAATTCTTCCTTTTGGAATGGTAGCATTTACTCAATCCCAATACTCACATTGTATTTTGGAAGTAAATAACTCATTTTTGATTTTACAAGCTTATAGGTGGTAAAGACTTGCCTCATCTCAGGAGGGACTTTGGAATTTTGAGTGATGGTGAAATGAGTTGAGATTTTTGGGAGACTCTTGGCAGGGGACAACTGTATTTCCCAAAGTTAGAAGAACATGCGATTTGAGGCATCAGAAGTGAAATAATACAGTTTGGATTTTATTTCTCCTAAATCTAGTGTTGAATTTGAATTCCCAAAGTTGAAGTTGGGGAATGGTGGCAGGTGATTGAATGATGAAAGTGGATTTCTCTTGAATGGTTTAGCACTATCTACTTGATGCTATTCTCATGATAGTAACTTATTTTGAAATCTGGTTGTTAAGTGTGTATGCATAGTGGTTCATAACTATAAACCAAGCACTTTGGCAGGCTGAGCTGGGAAATTGCTTGAGTACAGGAGTTTGAAAATAGACATGGACAAAATAATGATACTCTATTTTTCCAAAAATATAAAATAATTAGCCAGGTATGGTGGTATATGCTCATAATACTAGCTACTCAGGAGGGCAAAATGAGAGATTTACATCAGCCTAAGAGTTCAGGGCTGTAGTGAGCCATAATTGTGCCATTACACTCCAGCTATGGTAATAGAGTGGGACCCTCTTCCAAAAAATATTAAATAAGGAAACAAATGCGAGTGTATGGCACCACCTCCCCCGCACACTCTTTCTCTTGCTTCCACATTCACTGTGTGATACACTAGTTTCCACTTTTACTTTCACTATAAGTGTAAGTTTCTTGAGGCCTCCCCCAAGAGCCAAACAGATATTAGTATCATGCTTCCTATAAAACCTATATAACCATAAGTCAATTAAATTTATTTCTATTTTATTAATTACGTGTTTCAGGTAATTCTTTAGACCAATATAAAGAAATATTTCTTTCTTTATAGCAAGAAAGGCCTAACACAGAACAACTTTCTATTAGAACTGAGTGTTGCTTTGTCACAGTAGCAACAAACACAGGGCAAAATTCAGCCATTACCCATAGACGGGAGGAAACATTTAGACTCTCCCTAGGTATAGGGATATCATCCATCCCAGTGATCAGAACCTGAATTCTCGCTAGTTCCACCCTTTCAAGCTGAAGTGCCCTGCATTCCTAAATAAATTTGCAAAGTAGTTTAGGCCATGATAAATATAATTCATGGAGAAGTCCTGGTGCTATGTTGAACTCAGAGTCTGTGGACTTGGGTTGCACATAATCTAGTGAGAACACAAGCTGAAACTGCCAAGTGAGTGCTTACATTACCCTAACTCCAGGCAACACAGCTTGTAGCTCTAGGAGAGACTCTTTCCCCTTGAGGGTGGAAAAAGAAAGAGCAAGGAGAACTTAGTTTTGCGACTTATATATCAGCTCACCTTAGCCATGATAAAATAAAGCAGACGTCTGAAGTCCCCATTTCAGGCACTAACTCCTAGATTACATTTCTAGACAAGCCATGGGCCAGAAGGAAACCTAATGCCTTGAAGAGAACAATCCAGTCCTGGAAGACTTCTACATCAGTTGACTTAAAATTCCTTAGGCCTTGAATAAACAGCAGCAGTAGCCAGGCAGTACTCACCACAGGCATTGAGCAAGACCCAGTTCAAAGTTGGCTTCAGGTGTGACTCAGTCCATTCCCAGCTGTGGTGGCCACAGAAAAACTCCATCTGCTTGAAAAATGATAGAAAAAAGAAAAAGGACTTTGTCTTGCAATTTACATACCAACTCAGATAAAGTAAAATAAAGTGTCAGGAAGATCCCTAAAGTTTCTGTGTCCAGGCCATTCTTCAAGACAGCCTGTTTAGACCCAACCTGAATGAGAAAGGAGCCTGCTGTCCTGAAAGAAAAGACATAAGCCTGGCTGAATTTGCTATATGTTGACTAAAGACCTGGAGCCTTGAATAACAATCCAGGCAAGACTCACCACAGGCCTTGGGTGAGATAAAGTACTGTATTTGCTTCAGTTCTGATCAAGGACTATCCCTGTGGTGGTGATCATGAGGGATAGTGTTAGAAGTTGGATCTTCTCTTCCTGGGTCCACCAGGGGCATGGTTTCAAATGCAGGAATTCCCTGTCTTCCCACCTCAGGCGGCTAGGGCTCCTTGTGCACCTCCTCCACGCAGGCCAGGTAAAGTTCTTTGTCTATTTTACCCCACATGGGCAAACCAGGTAGGGCTTTTGTCCCCCAAATTCCTACCAAGAGCTCTTGGAGAAGGGGGCCTTTGTAACTCAGGGTTGTAAAACAAGTAGCCAATCCGGTATCAGGGTCAAAGATCAATCAATCCAGAGGAAGTTTGAAAGATTTCCTCTCATTGGACAAGAACATGAGTGGGGAGGGAATAACTTAAGAAATAAAACTTGAGCCTCTGCTGCCCCAATGTATTCCCTCTCTTGTTCCCCTCCCACAACAGCGAGGGAGCTACCCTTCCCACTCTCGTCCTAATACATCGCTCTTCACACAACTCTTTGGGTCCACAACTTTTATTCTGATGGTAAACTCACCACGACTTTGGGGCCCCGTTTCCCCATTCTTTGGAGTTAGAGAGGCCCTGGCAACAGTTCCCATTCTCGTGGGGGTCTAGCAATTAAGAATTCTGATTTTCACCCTGTTGGCCCAGGCTCAGGCTCCCCAGTTGTGGGAATGAGGCAATCCAGTTGAAGTTTTACTCTCCCGGTAACAATCACAAGGGTGCTTGTGTCACTCTTCCCCAACTCCAAGAAGTTTGGTGCAGAAGGAAAGATTCTGTTTGTTTGGGGCAAAGTAAGGAAAGGGAGCAAGAGTCTTTGCTTGGTAATCCTGGAAATTCTCCCAGATCTTACTCAAGACCACCAAGGCAGTACCTCTACTAGTCTGTGAGGTTCACAGTGTTACTGGTCTTTGTATGCCACCTAATGTAGATAAGACTGCAGTGACCACAAAATTAGATCACAACATCCAGTTTTGTTCAAGTATTTGAAATTCTTTCTCAAGGTTAAGCACAAACAAGCGCAGCCTGCATATATTAAAATAAATACCTGAATGTCCAATGTCCAGACATCGGTGAACATTCACAAGCCTCGAGATCATTCAAGAAAAGATGATCTCATGAAATGAACTGAATATGACACCAGTGATCAGCCAGGGAGACAGAGATATGTGGCATTTCAGACAGAGAATTCAAATTAGGTGTTTTTTGGAAGTTCAAAAAATAATTCAAGAGAACACAGAGAAGAAATTCAGAATTATATCATGTAAATTTAACAAAGAGACTGAAATAATTAAAAAGACTCAAGCAGGAATTCTAGAGCTGAAAAATGCAATTGGTGTACTGAAGAATGCATCAGAGTCTCCCAATAGCAGAACTGATCAAGCAGAAGAAAGAATTAGCGAGGTTGAGGAAAGGCTATTTGAAAAGATACCATCAAAAGAGAAAAAATTAAAAGAATAAAAAATTAATAAAGCACCTATGAAATGTAGAAAATAAAATAAAAATGGTTTCAGGCCTTAATGAAAATTTCAGAGAGAAATTAGGGGTACAAAGTTCATTCAAAATGATAATAACAGAAAATTTTCCAAACCTAGAGAAACATATTAATATTCAAGTATGAGAAGACTGTAGAACACTAAGCAGATTCAATTAATATAAGACAATCACATGTCACTTAAGAATCAAATCCTCAGAAGTCAAAGATTAAAAAAAAAAAGGATCCTAAATGCAAAAAGATAAAAAATTTTTAAAAAGTAACAAGGAGTTCTAATACATCTGACAGTAGACTTATCAGTGGAAACCATACAGGCCAGGAGAGAGTGGAATGATATATTTAAAGTACTGAGGAAAAATAAAAACTTATATTCTAGAAAAGTATAGCCAGCAAAAATATCATAAAACATAAAAGAAAAATAAATTATTTTCAAGACAAACAAAAGCTATTGAATTCCATCAACACTAGATTTGTTCTGTGAGAAATGCTAAAGGAAATTCTTTAATCAGAAACAAAAAGTACATAAATGAGCAATAAAGAAAACACCTGAAGGTACAAAGTTACTGGTAATAATAAGTAGATAGATAAATGAAAATATTATAACATTTTAATTGTGGTGTGTAAACTACTCATATCTGGAGTACTAGGAATAAAAAATGACCATATTAAAGTAATAACTACAAAAAGCTTTCAAGACATTGACAATAAAATGAGATATAAATAGAAACAACAACATGTTTGAGAGTAGAGGGAGGATAAAGTAAAAGTGTAGAATTTTTTTCAGTTTTCCCTTTACTTATTTATTAGTTTTTCCATTATTTTCAATTATGGTTAAGTTGTCAACAGTTTAAAATAATGAGTTATGAGATAATAGGTACTAGATTTATGACAACTTCAAATAAATAAACTATAACAGATACAAAAAAATTAAAAGTAAAAAATTAAAACATATGAACAGAGAAAGCACATTCACAAAAGGATGGCAGGAAGTAAAAAAGACAAGGCCATAAAACAACCAGAAAAACATGTAGCAAAATGGCAGTACTTATCAATAATAACATTTAATGTAAATGGACTAAACTCTCCAATCAGAACACATAGAGTGGTTGAATGAATATAAGTGAAGCATATTTCTATTGCCTACAAGAAATGTGCTTCATTTATAAAGACACATAGATACTGAAAATAAATGAATGGGAAAATATATTTTGTGTGTATTAAAACCCGAAAAGAGCAGGAGTAGATATATTTATATCCGACAAGATAAAGACAAAAACTATGAACTGAGATATAGTGATAAAAGGTCAATCCAGGAAGAAGATATAACAATTGTATATGGAACCAGCACTGGAGAACCCAAACAGGTAAAGGAAATATTACTAGAGCTAAAGAAAGAGACAGACCCAAATACTACAATAGTTGGAGACCTGAACACCCTATTTTTAGCACTGGACAGATTATCAAGACAGAAAATAGACAAACATTGGACTTATTCAGCACTGTTCACAAAATGAACCTAATAGATATCACAGAACATTTCAGACAAGGGTGGTAAGCAGATAATCTTCTCCTCGACACATTAATAATTCTCAAAGACAGGCTATATGTTAGGTCATGTAACAAATATTAAAATATTTTTACAAAATTAAAATTATGTATATAGACTACAATGAAATAAAATTAGAAATCAATTACAATAGAAACTTTGGAAACTGGACAAAGACTTGAAAATTAAATGATATGCTCCTAAATGACCAGAGTGTAATAAAGCAAAAAAAAAAAAAAAAAAAAAAAGAAAATAAAAGAAAAGAAAATTTAAAAATTTATACAAACAAATGAAAATGAAAATACAATTTACCAAAACAAAGAAGAAAGTTTACAGCAAGTCCCTCTATAAAAAAATTAGAAAATTTTCAAATAAACAACCTAATAATGCATTTAAGAAAACAAGAGCAATTGAAACTCAAATTTAGTAGAAAAAAATAATTTATAAAGATCAGAACAAAAATTAAGTAAACTGAAACAAAAATTGGTATGAAAAATGAAGAAAATGAAAAGTTGGGATTTTTAAAAAATAAAATTGACAAACCTTCAGAGAGAATAAGAGAAAAAAATAATACCCAAATTAGTAAAATCACAGATGAAAATGGAAATATTACAATTGATCCCACAGAAATTCAAAGGATTATTAGAGAAGATTATGAGCAACTATCTTCCAATACATTGGAAAATCTAGAAGAAAAAAATAAAAACAAAGACACACAAAAGTTACCAAAATTTATATAAAGAAATTAAAAACCTGAAGAGACCAATAATGAGCAATGAGACTGAAGCTATAATAAAGTATCTCCCAGGTAAAGTGCAGGATTTCATGGCTTCTCTCCTAAATTTTGCCAAACATTTATAAAACAACTAATAACAATTCTACTCAAATTATTCTGAAAAAAAAAAAAAGACTCAGGGAGAATATGTTCAACTCATTCTAGGAGGCCAGTATTACCCTGATATGAAAACTAGACAAAAACACATAAAAACAAGAAAACTATAAGTCAACATACCTGATAAATATCAATGCAAAACTCCTCAAGAAAATACTAAAAAGAAAAATTCAACAATGAATAAAAATATCATTCATATGACAAAGAGAGATTTACTCAAAGTATGCAAAGTACACACACAAAAAAAATCCATATGATAAAATGACTCATTTTCCTTTGGATATATATCCAGTAATGGTATTGCAGAGTCATATGGCAGTTCTGTTTTAAGTTCTTTAAGAAATCTTCAAACTCTTTACCACAGTGGCTAAAATAACTTACCTTCCCACCAGCAGTGAATAAGTGTGTTCCTTTTTCTCTGCAACTTTGACAAGACAAAATCTGCTTTTATTTATTTATTTATTTATTTATTTATTTATTTATTTATTACCTTTTTTTTCCCTTTGAGACAGAGTCTTGCTGTGGTGCCAGGCTGGAGTGCAGTGGTGCCATCTCAGTTTACTACAATCTCTGCCTCCCAGGTTAAAGCAATTCCCCTGCCTCAGCCTCTTGAGTAGCTGTGACTACAGGCATGTGCCACCATACTCAACTAATTTTTTGTATTTTAGTACAGAAGGGGTTTCACCATGTTGGCCAGGATGGTCTCCATCTCCTGATGTTGTGATCCTCCTGCCTCAGCCTTTCAAAGTGCTGAGATTACAGGCATGAGCCACCATGCCCGACTATTTTTTTTTAACCTTTTAATAATAGCCCTTTTGACTGGTGTAATGGTAGTTCATTGTGGTTTTCATTCACATTTCTCTAATTATGTCTTATAGACTACAATACAATAAAATTAGAAATCAATTACAAGAGAAACTTTGGAAACTGGACAAAGACTTGAAAATTAAACAATATGTTCCTAAATGACCAGAGGGCCAATGAAGCAAAAAAGAGGAAATATAGGACAAAAATCTTATGATCATTTCCTTTCATGCTGTAAAAACATTTGATAAAATTAAGCACTCTTTCATGAAGAAACCTCTCAAAAAACTTGGTGTACAAGTAGCATACTTAAGCAAAATAAAAGCTATATATGACAGACCAACCACCAGTACCATAGCAAATGACAAAATGAAAAAGCCTTTCCTTGAAGATTTGAAACAAAACAATGATGCCCACTTCCACCGCTGTTATTCAACAAAGTACTGGGAGTCCTGCCTAGAGCAACCAGAAAAGAGAAAGAAATGAATGGCATTTAAAATGGAAAGGAAAAAATTAAAATATTTTTGCTTGTATGTGATTTTATCACATACTTGGAAAACCTAAAGATCATTTAAAAAAATAGAACTGATAAATTCAGTAAATTTGCAGGACACAAAATCAACATACAAAAGTAGCATGTCTACACGCCAACAGTGAGCAATCTGAAAATTAAGAAAGTAATCCAATTTCTAACAGCTACAAATACAAATAAAATGCCTTGGAATAAACTTAACCGAAGAACAGAAATAGCTCTTCAAAAATAGCTTTAAAACACTGAAGCAAGAAATTGAAGAGAACACACACAAAAAAAAGAAAAAAAAAATTCATGTTAATGGATTCGAAGTATCAATATTGTCAAAATGTCCATACTACAAAAAACAATCTAAAGATTCAATGTAATCGCTATCAAAATACCAATAACATTCTGATATGGTTAGGCTTTGTGTCCCCACCAAAATCTCATGTTGAATTGCATCAAAGGTCTGATATCTAGAATCTATAAGGAATGCAAACCAATGAACAGGCAAAAAACAAACAACCCATTAAAAAATGGGCAAAGACATGAATAAACACTTCTCCAAAGAAGACATATGAATGGCCAACAAGTGTATGAAAAAATGCTCAACATCACTGATCACTAGAGAAATGCAAATCAACACCATAATGAAATACCATGACACCCGTCAAAAGGGCTATTTATTAAAGGGTAACAAAAAATGGCTGGGTGCTGTGGTTCAGTCCTGTCATCCCAGCACTTTGAAAGGCTGAGATGGGTAGATCACAAGGTCAGGAGATGAAGACCACCCTGGCCAACATGGTGAAACCCCGTCTCTACTAAAATACAAAAAATCAGCCAGGTATGGTGGCGCATGCCTGTAGTCTCAGCTACTTGGGAGGTTGAGGCAGGGGAATCACTTGAACCTGGGAGGCGGAGGTTGCAGTGAGCCAAGATTGTGCCACTGCACTCCAGCCTGGTGACAGAGCAAGTCTTTGTCAAAAAAAAAAGTAAAAAAAATAATAATAATAAAAATAAATAAAAGCAGGTTTGTCTTGTCAAAGTTTCAGAGGAAAGGGAACACTTATTCTCTGCACTGTTGGGAAAGTAAGTTATTTTAGCCACTGTGGTAAAGAGTTTGAAGATTTCTTAAAGAACTTAAAACAGAATTGCCATATGACTCAGCAATAACTTTATTTGGTATATATCCAAAGGAATATAATTCATTCTACCATAAAAACACACGCATTCTTATATTCATTGCAGCACTTATCACACTAGCAAAGTCATAGACCAGACCTACATGCTCATCAACGGTGGACTGGATAAGGAAAATGTGGTAACTATACACTATGAAATATTATGAAGTCGTAATAATAATAAAAAAATCTTGTTATTTGTAGCAACATCGATGATGGTAGAAACCATTATCCTAAGCGAATTAAGGCAGGAATAGAAAACCAAATTTGGCAGGTTCTTAGTTTTAAATGGGAACTAATCCTTAAGCATGCATGGACATAAACATGGGAAAAATAGACACCAGGGCTTACTTGAGGCTGGAGGGTGAGAAGAGGGTGAACATTGAAAAGCTGTCTATCATTTACTGTGCTCACTTCCTGGGTAACAAAATAATTTGTTTGCCAAACCCCAGTGACACAATTAACCCATTAACCTTTATATGTATTTCCTGAACCTAAAATAAAATTTGGAAAAAAAAATTGTATACATATATATATACATATTTAGTTGTAAAACTGTATACACACACACACACACATACACACACACACACATGGTTAACCCATCCTTTTTATTTCATGGCTCTTTATAGTATATTTTTCTACCAACTATTTGAGGTTAAATATTTCTCCCTACATACTGATGAGATTTACTCTTTCTAATAGCTTCTTCATCCTCACAGCACATTACATATATAAAACCATAATTTCCTAAATCAAACACCATTTACTTTTGATTTATAATCTCTATGACCAGAAAACCACTACTGAATCTGAAACTTGTTTTAGTTGACATTATTTTATTCTGTTTATTTATTTGTTTGTTTATTTTGAGACAGAGCCTCACTCTGTCATCCAGGCTAGAGTGCAGTGGTGTGGTCACCGCTCACTGCAACCTCGACTTCTCAGGCTCAAATGATCCTCCCTCCTCAGCGTCTGCAGTAGCTGGGACCACAGGTGTTTGCCACCGTGCCTGGCTTTCTTTGTTATTATTTTGTAGAGATGGTGTTTGCCATGTTGCCCAGGCTTCTCTCAAATTCCTAGGATCAGGTGATCTTCCAGCCTTGGCCCCCCAAAATGCTGGGATTATAGGATTGAGCCCCCATATCTGGCCAATTTGTTTTAATAAAGCAAATGAATAGGTATAACTTTCCCTTTAGCGTTGATAATCAAACTGAAGTCATACAATTTTAAATTTTTGCCTTCCTGCTTAAAATATAACTTTGTACTCAGCTACCTGCCTGTAAAGATACTATGAATACAGTCAGGTTTATTATTATGATTGTTGCTTTAAACCAGTCTTCATATTTTTTTCTTTTCAGCTGCAAAGGTTAAAAAGTTGACATAGAAACTCTAGATTTATATCATTAAGCAGTAGATAAATAAAGAGGTGAGCATTAAATTCTGTTGCTATAGTCATGATAATAAAACTTCTTACTCTGCCATGGATTTTTAACATTCAACTTGTAACCCATAGGAAGTATGTGTGGACAGGCATTAATCTGTATTCTTTCCATAAAGACCACAAAGCTAGATACTGTCTTTTCTTTATTTGAAAAGGTATACATAAGCCCAATTATTTTTTCTACTGGTACAGAATTGTGGAACGTTTTGTAATAAAAACATCATTGTTATCATATTAGAAGTATTGTATAATAATTACAACTGTGAGACTTTAAAGAGACAGCTTCTAATGTCTAGAAATTACCGGCTATGCGGCTCTGGAGAAGTTACTTAATTTCTCTTCTATCCCCTCATATGAGAATTAAAGCAGCACCTACTTCATTCGGTTGGCACAATAATAAATTATTTAACAAATGTAAAATATTTAGAATACTGCTTGTATTACACTAAGCCAAAATGATTTTAGGTTGTGTAAAGTAATATTCATATTTATTAGCTAATTAACAGTAAATAGCCTCATTGGAAAACTATATATCTAATTAACGGAAAGAGAAATTGTATATAGCTAATTGAAAAGAAATACAGGGATATATAGACTCCATCAATACTCAGTATTAGAATTTGGAAGCAGAATATTCATGTATACATTCAATGTAAAATAAATATTATCATTCTATATTATTACATTCCTACATATAGAGTAAAAATATATTAAAGGGAATACAGGCAGAAAAAAATCTGCATTTAGTATTTGACTTTTACATGATATGTATATAGTTGTAATTAAATTCAATAAATGGCATTTAAAAGTATAATTTATTTAAAGTTAGTATTTAGAGTTATTTATATTCCTGAATTATTTAAATTCTGCTGATTAGAGAAATAAAGTTGTGTATTTGAATTTTACCAAGAATATATGAGTACCATCTAGTGGTAAAACAGGAGGTAAGCAACAAGCTACGGGAGAAAGTTAAAGTAGGTCTGAACTCATGGCCACAATAAGCTTATAAAGTAGAATAAGGTTATGGCCAGAGTCAATAAATATAAGAGAGGCTGTGTCTTCATTATTCTGAGTATGGGTTTTTAAACACTAAAATACCTAAGAAGTAACAAACCGGGGACCGATGTACTTCTGCCAAAACTATGCTTCTGATCACATTTCTGTATAATGAAGATGCAATAACGAAGCCACAAGTGAGTTTTAGAATCCTAAATGTTGGAGGTTTTGGAATGTAACCCCTTATATTGACACAATGTAATAGGAATGCAGCACAACTGTGGAAAAAAGAGTTGGGGGTGGGAGATACTGTATAATGTACAGAAGTAAGCATTTTTCAAACTGTATTGTAACAGACTTTCCCTGAGGCATAACAGTAATTATTAAAGAAACAATAATTTATTTTTGAAAGATACTGCTTTAATTATCCTAAAAATCCATGTGAGACAAACTAGACCTTGGTCACGGCTACATGCTTAGTAAGAGATTCAAAGCAAGAGTTCAGATTCATGACCACTTGGAAACAGAATTCAAACTCAACAAAAGAAAAGGTGATTTCCCAAAATATTTGTTTAAAAGTATATTTAATATAAGTGATATAATAGTGCCTAAGGAAATAACAACAGTAACTATCCTGATAAGTTTATGAAATCCCAAAATCCCAAGTTGTCTCAAATGAACTAAAATTAGCAGCACATAAAAACTATATGCAAAACAAAACAAAACAAAACAAAATTAAAAAAAAAACAAAAAACACGCACCGACCAAAATAATCCACACATAATCAACAAACAAACAAATAAACAAATGAAATACAAAAGTGCATTTTTGGCCACAGGACTAAAATTTTTCCTAGGATTTTTATACTAAAAAAAAATTATTGATACAAAAATTAACTGGCCAAGTTCATTATGTGCATGTATACATATGGACATCTTTTCGAAGTATAGATATCACAATTCACAAAAATCTATGTCTGTCATTTTAATTCACTTGAGAATTCATTCTCTGCTTTTACTGATAAAGGCTCACTGGGATTTCTCCACAGGAATCTGAGCAATGTAATGACAGAAACAAAAAAGAAGTAACTTAAAAATTACACTGAAGGACCTGAAGTAGTTTCAAGGACTTTGAGGCCAACTATAAAGTTGAAGGGCACACCGTCTTCCACAAGACTGCCCTCTCTTCTGACACCAACAGTAAGTTCAGGGATTTCCCAAACCACACAAAGATTCAATAATTTGTTAAGGAGGCTCAGAATTTACTGAAAGCTATTTCATTCATAGTTATAGTTCATAAAAGAATAGAAGGACACAGACTAAAATCAGCCAAAGAAACAGGCATGGGGCAGAGTTCATAAGGGTTCCAACCAGAGGGCTCTGTTGTTCTTTCCCTGTGGTGCAGGGGTCTTGGAAGGAGGTTTTCTGATAAATATTAGTATGTCCTGCTTTCATGCACTTCTTAAATTCCCATAGTGATTCCCATAGGCAATGTCCCATCTGGACATGTCTTTAATGAGCCCTTGTGCATGACCATATGACCAGTCCATCACTTACTAGCCTTGAGTCGGTAAAAAACAAAACATAAGGGCAAATCACGCGCAATACACCCCAGAGAGCTGATTTACTTTTGTCTTTTTCAATCAGAGTACCTGTTTCTAAATAGAATGCTGCCTGTTCACCTGGGAACAGCCACCTATACACCAAACAATGTTTTGTTGATCAACAAAGAACTGTGAGTTGGCTTTTAAGTGACCAAGTGCTCACTATGTCTAACAGCTCCTCAGAATGTTTCAAAATCATCCCTAAGGGAAAAGAACCATCCTTTTCATGAGTATCTTCTTGTATTCTTCTGGTAGCATGTTCTAGTGTACACCATTTCCACTTAATTAAGAAACACTTATGGGTACTGTTTCCCTTATTAGACTGTTTCATTGATAATGCCCAAGACAAGATGAGAATAATAGGTTTCATGGTTACATTATGTCCTTTAGACATAGAGGCAGTTTTAATGAATGTCTAATAGGAAACTAATAATTGCCTCCCAAATGGAAATTTTCTGGTCCAAAATCTCGGTGTTGTTTCTGGGTGGCAATCACAGACTTTTGCCATAATCTCTAGTCCATCTTCCACACAGAGTTATTATACAGCAAAATAACAACCTGGGCAGGCTTAATGCAATCTATGGTTCCCATTTACTACAGCCAATCGATATTTGGGAAAGGGTTGGTTTACATGTCTTTTGCTTTATAATACTAGACAGGGGACACATTCACCAGTCAGATCCAATATCCATTCCCATAATACATTTAGGGAAGGAAAACAAAACCACTTTACACAAAGTTTGTTGAAACATATCCATTTGTATCTATTTATTATTGTATCCATCATCAAAATGTTGGAACCACAGGACATGGAATTTCCATTTCAACAAGTCCGAGATTTGTTTCTACCTTCCACCTCTCTTACCATTTCAGTCACTCATATGCATTTAGCTTTTGATTCCCAGTGAAGGACCTATATCTACGTGTCTACTCTTTTCTTGATTAGATTGCAGATTTATTGTCCCAGACAATTAAAGCTTAGGTTTCTTATTTCTATCTTTGCCTATGACTCCCTAAATTTCTTTAAAGTAGAGAAATTATGCAGATTTGTTTAGGTTTCTTCACTATTCAGAAATCAACAGGGGCTAGCTGTCCATCCAACTACAGAGAATGCTATATTAAGATATCTGTTTTGACTTCATCAATTTCTACTGTAGTTACTCCTTTTCTTAGTAACTCTAAAAATATAGATGTCTAGGTTGCTTGATGAAACACTTGAGTCTTTCATTTTCCTTTCTCAAATCTTTTGCAAATTTGCTCAATCTTCTTCACTATCTATCTTCTTAGCATAAAATTTCTTTTTGGTAGTGGCTCTAAGGCTAGAGGTCAAAGCTCTGACCTGTCAAGATGCAAGGTTGTCCCAGCATCAGGATCCACACCAATACTCTCTCTTATTTTTATTTTAGTTATGATAGATAATAATTAATAGGGATTTCAAATTTTGCTTTTTCCTTCCTATTTACATTTCTTAATGCATCCAGTGAGCCAACTCCTCTGGGCCCATCATTTCTAAATTTCGTTGGTAACTTTTGTTCCAGTTAACTGATTGCAGCCTAGCTGCAGTTCTACAAAATGGGACACCTCAAGGCCATGCAGAAATGAGAGGTTTGTCATTCTTTCCTTCTCAACCTTCTTCTTTCCAAACCATGGATTTCAATAAGTTATGATTATTTTTAGCACATCCCATTTATCATAGCAAATCCTCAGAGTTAACCAAACTGCAGTTTGAGGGCAAAATCCTCCACAGAACTGCCTTCATTTCTAATACCATCTGAAAGTTTGGAGGGTTTCCAAAAAGACCTTTAAAGTTTAACACTTTACTAGAACAACTCACATAACTCACTGGAAGTAATAATTCTCATAACTATGATACGGTTTAAAATTAGCTAAAAGAAGACACAGAAATGTTCCAAATGAGAGTCTTTTGTTGTCTTCTCTTTGGAGGGTCAGGGTATCTTGCTTTTGAGATAGCAATGTGTAACTATGCACACAGAGTACTGCCAAACAATGACTGCCAAACAATCACACAATCCTCTCTTTGGAGTTTTACTGGGGATCCTTTTACAATTGAGGTATTACTTGTCCACGTGATTTAGCTCAGCCTCTGACTTGACTCGGATTACATGACCCAGTGCCCTCAACCTAAACCTTCTTGTTGGTCTTTCTGGCATGATTAGCCACTACTCTAAAAATGTGGAGGTTTGGCCATCCCCACCTGAATCAAAGGCACTCTTACTAGGTATGATTTATATTACCTACCAGAAACTGATGCCAAATGCCAGATAGCTCTTTTGGCATGGCACTAGCTTACACAGTAGATCGTGACAAGGTGTTAGACTGAGAGGTTGATTGGGTTTAATATGGAGACCTACCATATAAGCCTTTATCTGTATATACTAACAGGGACCTAAGAAGATAGGTTTAGTTTATAATGTGGGACTTTACTCAAAAGTAGTAAGGCAGCTTTATACCTTTACCATGCATTAAGTTTGAAGAAACTTTAATGTGTATGTTTGTGTATATTCACTCAGCCTCTCATATCCATGGGTTTTGAACCTGCTGATTCAAGCAACCCTAGATCAAAAGTAATGAAGAAAATTTTGGGCTGGGCTTGGTGGCTCATGCCTGTAATCCCAGCACTTTGGGAGCCCAAAGCGGGCAGATCACGATGTCAAGAGATCGAGACCATCCTGGCCAACATGGTGAAACCTCGTCTCTACTAAAAGTACAAAAAATTAGCAGGGAGTGGTGGTGCGTGCCTGTAGTCCCAGCTACTTGGGAGGCTGCGGCAGAATTGCTTGAAACCAGAAAACGGAAGTTGCAGTGAGCCGGGATCGGGCCACTGCACTCCAGCCTGGTGATAGAGTGAGACTCTGTCCCAAAAAAAAAAAGAAAAGAAAAATTTAAAAGTACAATAGAAAATAATACAAATAAAATACAGTGTGATAAATATTTACACTGCATTTATAATATATTAGGTACTATAAGGAATCTAGACGTCATTTAAAACATACAGAAAAGTATGGGTAGGTTATATGCAAACTTCATGCCATTTTATATATGAAGCTTGAACATTTATGGATTTTTGTATTTGTGCAGGCTCCTGGAACCCATACTCCACTAATACCAAGGAACAACTAAATATATATATATATATATATATATATATGAATGTGTATATGTGTACATATTTACACATACACATATATATGTGTGTGTATATATATGTACACACATACATGCACATATATACATATATATAAATATACACACAAACAAATATATATGTATTAGTTTTCCTGTAGCTACCATGTACACAACTTATGTCTTAAAGGTGAAAGTAGAAGCTGGACAGCCAATTAGAAATCTATTACAGGAATTCAAGTTAAATAGATGGCCAGAGATGATGAATAATATGAATAATAATCTGAGAAGTGATATTGGTGACAAGTTCTATATGGAAATATATTAAATGAAATATGATATTATTTTGTACACACAGACTGATAAATACTGAATATTTGGAATGCCTTCAAAGTATAATTATTCCAGTAATTTCATTGGTGTTATGGAAGAAAAAAATAGGTAAGAATATTTTCCACTACAGAAGTTAGTCTAGAAAAGTAGATTCATAATTTTCACAGGGAAGATCGTATATGATGGTCAGGAAATATAACCTCATCTGCACACATAACCAAGTGGCAAGAAGGTATACTCATTGTTGTTACGTTGTTACATCCTTGGGAATAACTTATTAGTATAGGGTAAAAATGGCAGTGGAACAGGGAAGGCTGGGAAAGCTTGCTTCCTCTATGTCTTCATGTGTTTTGTGTTGTTATGGCAGACTATGACAGACTGAGTAATTTATTAAAAACAAAAAATATTGGCTCATGGGTCTAGAGGCTGGGAAGTCCTAGAGCATGAAACCAGCATCTGGTGAGAAACTTCTTGTTGAATTTAAGTCATTCCATGGAAGAAGGTGGATGGGCAAGAAACTGTGATAACAAGAGAGTAAGAGGGCGCTGAACTTAATTTTATAACAATCCACTACTGTGATAACTAGCTCATTTCTGCAACAAAAACAATGCATTCATGAGAGCAGAGCCCATGCGACCTCTAATTAAGTCACGCCCCTCAATCCTGTTGCATTGGGGATTAAGTTTCTAGCACAGGAACTTTGAGGGACTCATTTAAAGCTTAGCATCCCACCATGGCCTAGTAGACATAAAATAGTTAAACCAGGGCTCTGAACTTTATAAAGCTATCAATATTGGCAGCACATTTGAGGTGCTAAAACATGGAGTAGATTTTAAAGTCAAAGTTAGCAATTAAAGCAGAAAGTCAGAATAGATATAAAAAGTTTGTTGCAATTGAAGAGCTGGTTTTTCAGATGGGGTGGTGGGTATAGGCAGGCACCTGAAGAAAGACAGATGCTCTAAAGTCTGTGGTAGAAAAATGCTATGGTTAGAAATCCAAAAATCTTCATTTCTTTTTAGGATTATCCACTGATCTTTTATGATAGGCTGAAAAATGTCTCCCTCTGCCACAGATAGCCATGTCCCTTACCTCTGAAAACTGTATTTTGCCTCATATGGCCAAGGACATTTGTACATGTAATTAAGGAACTCAAAATGGGAAGGTTATTCTGGATAATTCAGGTGAGCCATGACAATGTTGAAGTTTACCTACCTAAGCCTTCTGATTGTAGAACACAGTAATAGCTTTGAAAAAAAAATCTCTCCACACTTCTATTTTCTGAAACAATCCCTACTGCAAAGAATCCCTCTTCTCTATGTGACTTACATAAAACACACAGATGACCCCTTTGTTTTCATATAACAACATAAGACACACACTATCCTAATTGTCCTTATTTACTTCATAAACGATTCATTGAACTGTTTTTCCCACACTGATCAATCAGAAGAAAATCATTCTTAACTTGACCCTAGTTAAAATTCTCTCCTTCCCCAGGACCCTGAACTTTGGCCACCCTCAGCAAACACAACCCTCCTTAAAGTCCCATCTCAGGAAACACCCTGGCCTCAGGGTAAAAGATTCTCTGATCTACTGTCTAAGCACACTACTCTTTTATTCCACTTCCTCACACTTTCTAGCTTTGTTTATTCCTCCCATAAAAAAAAATCTTATTTTGCCTGACTCCTGAGACACTTGTGTGTTTTATTCTCAGTGTATTTCTCCCTATTGCAATAATATGTTCAAATAGAATACCAGTTTCCTCTTACCTGACTCTAAACTTGTTTATAATTTGACAGCTCAATGTAACCACAAGGTTGCTTACAGGAGGGAAGCAGTAGAGTTTAAGGGAGAGCGAAGACGTGATGACAGAAACAGAAATTGGAGTGAAGCCAACACAGGGTGCCATGACCATGAAATGCAGGCAACCTCTGGAGTCTGGAGAAGGCCAGGAAATAGGTTCTCCCCTAGAGCATCTAGAAGAAGGCAGGCCAGTAGATGCCTTGGTCTTAGCCCTGAGAAAACGATTTTTCAATTTCTGACCTACAGAACCTCTAAAATAATAATTATGTGTTATTTGAAACCACTAAATTTGTGGTAATCTCAGGTAATCCCCCTGCAGCCTTTCCTTGAGAGGACCATCTGGCACAAAGTTAACATGAGTAACAAGTAGTTAGAGTAGAGACAAAAGAATGTGGGGTAAACAGACTTAACTGGGGAAGCTTCTATTATCCCTAATCTTCACCCTATGACCTAATGCTCTAAGGTAAGAACTGGATACCTTCAGCCTGTCCCGTTAAAATCTTTTGGCCTTCCAAAAGGGTTGAGACTACAATCTTACAACTTTCTCTAGTATATCCCTTAATATTTTGCCAGCCACTCTGGAGTGAATCCCAACAACCAGTCAAGCATTCCTAGAAGAAGATGATAGACCAATTTTGCCTCTTAGTGCACATGCTTAAGGCTGTTCATCCAACTCCTGAGATCTTGCCTAGAAGCTACTGATCACATTTCACATGTTTCCTACCTGCTGAGAGACTGCTTTTCCCTGGCTGGCTGTAACCCATTATTATTTTGGGAAGACAGTTTAGCAACCACCTGACCATCACCTGATGGTCACCTGACATTCCTGGTTGGTGGGAGCGAGGCGGAAGGGTCTCTTTTGCCCTGCCCATGTCTGCCTAACTACTTAGTCCAATGGTAAAAATGGGAGCAACAGCCAGGATGACTCCATGGAGACGCCATTCTTCATTCCCCCCAGGTTCAGAATTAGGTAGATCACAGCATTATCAGTGGGTTTATTTATGAGGTCCAGCCCACGCCTGGAAATGTGAGCCTCAGAAGTGGAACTCAAGTAGTTCAGGAGGCACAGTAATTTTAGAACCATGTCAGGGAAAGCAGAGCTGTGGAAATATGTCAGTGTCACAAAAGCATAACCTTTTGTGTGAACCTCAGATAAAGCAGCAGTATTACTGCAAATTAACATTAATATATTTCAAAAAAGTAAGCCAATTAGTGATATTTTTGGCTTCTCACAAGTCCTAGGACTTGGAAAATTATATATTCTTATGAATAAGATGCCTCTTTGAATACTGATATTTTTCATTGTAATTAGTGAACATATGTGTCAGTGTATTATAAAGAGGTATGAACTTCTAATAAGGTTGTGTTAGTTGGCTCAGGCCATCACAACAAAATATGAGACTAAATGCATTAAACAACAAAAGTGCATTTTCTCTCAGTTCTGGAGATTAGAAGTCCAGGATAAGGGTGCCAGCCCAGCTTGGTTGTGGTGAGGGGTCTCTTCCAGGCTGCAGACTTTTCACCATGTCCTTATCAGTAGAAAGAGAGCTCTAGTATCTCTTTCTCTTCTGAAAAGGGAATCAGTTCTATCTTATCGGGGTCCATTCTGAAGACTTCATTTCACCTTAATCACCTCTTTAATGGCCCTATCTCCAGTGTACTCACATGAGGGGTTAAGGCTTCAATAAGTGAATTGTCGGGGAACAGGATTCCATCCATACCAAACATAGTGTGAACATATATGTATTTAATTTAGTATTTTATACCATTAAATAAATCCTGCTGGTTTTAGTTAAAAAACAAGGTAAAAATATGTAATATAAACAAAATTACCTATGTTCTTACTCCCCAGGAGGAAAAATATGGTAGCATGTTTTGTTACCTTTATATTTCTGTTGATGCTAACTTATAGAATTTTTAAATTTTACATTAGAACACATATTATTTCTCTATCAGAATAAACTTTACCAAAATAATATTTTAAATAACTTAAAATATATTAAAACATATATGGTCATAAAAATGGGTAAGTATAAATATACATGCCAGCACCCTTTTCCTCTTTCAGGAATCTCTGCTCACTTGTTTCTTCACAAGAAGAGGACATAATCATCCAATATATCAGGTTCTTTCCACTAACTACTCTGACATTTTGTCTTTATATCAGAGCCTTTTAGTACAACCAGGATCACTGGTTTCCACAAATGGGCTCCATGTACACCAAGGTACAGAGGCCTTCAGTCAGTGTGCAGTCTGCTGGGTGGGCTGTGGGCATGAGAAGCTTCTTGTTCATGAAGTCCTATTTACTCCAGAATGTTATACAGTATTATAATTTTTCTATGTGTGCCTCAACCTAAAAACATTTGGGAATCATTGCTTAAGTCTTCTGTTATAAAAATACTGTGGTGAACATATTTGTGAGCAAACACTATTCAGTGTTTCATATACTTTGTTAAGATATATTCCCAGAAGCAAGTGACTGGATAAAGAGATAAAGGCTTCCAAGAAAATGTTATGTATTATAAGACAGCTTTTTATAAAAGTTGCATCAATTTACACCTACTATAATGGACTGAATTGTATTCTCACAAATTCCTGTGTTGAAGCTAAAACCCAGGAATTTGGAGGCAATACAATTCCCAAATTTCTGTATTTGGTGATAGGCCCTTTATGTAGGTAAACCCAGGGTTAAATGAGGTCATAAGAGTGGAATTCCAGTTAAATAGAACTGATGTCCTTATAAGAAGATCAAACATCCCAGCTCATTCTCTCCCTGTCTTCCATGCTGAGAGGAAAGCCTTGTGAAAGCATGGTGAAAAGGTTGCTGACTGCCCGCCAGAAAGATTGTGTGCATCGTAGCTATATCTTTTTACATAATGATCTTGGATTTTCAGTCTCCAGAACTAGGATAAATAAATGTCTGTTGTTAAAGCCACCCAATCTGTGTTATTTTGTTAGGGCCACCCAGGCAGATGGCCAACAAAGTATGATCTCCATTATTTCACATATTTACCTAATCTTGACTCAAATATTGAGAAAAAGAGATACACATACACACACACACACACACACAGACATACATACACACACACATACACAGAAAGAGAGAGAGTGTGATCAGAGACAGAGGGAGAACGAGAAACAAAGTTGAATACTTTACTATATTTGATACTATATAAATTCATAAAATAGGTTTCATAAAAATGACTTCAAATCAATTCATTTTAATTACCAATTAGCGTTAATTTCACCTACATGGTACTTAAACATAGAGAGTTTGAAACACTCTGACCTATTTAATGCATATTGCAACTGCCAAAGAAGGTTGAATTTGAAGGACAAACATACATTTATAGATTTATTCTGGAGTTAATTATTAAGTGTGCAAAGAGGAAATTGTGAAGAAACAACTTTTGTCAATAAAGAGATTTGTTAACCTATTTTAGAAAAAGTGAATTGATTTTGAGGGAGACAAAACGCATTCTCAAAAGCTACCAGTAGATGGCGGAACAGGAGTAACCCAAATCAAGAAAACATCCCTGTGTATGTTACATTCTCGATGATTACTTTTTGCTTTCTTTGTTCTGACAAGGGTTTTTGTTGTTGTTGTTGTTGTTTTAATAAAATGTAACTTTAGGCCGATCCAAGTGCAGTGCAGTTTACAGCTAATTGATCATAGTTTCAGATTTGTTTGTTCGTTCTTTACTGTCACTGCTTCACTTGACAAACCTTTATATACCTATATATCTATATATACACCCACATATATATGTATGTGTATGTTACTTTGATATGAGTCTACATATGTATAAAGTATGTTTTAATGTTTTTTATACTGCTTTTAAATTGTTGTAACTTTTTCAAACAAAAAAGCAAAAAAAAATTACACTTTATTTTTTTCCCATTTTTTATCATGTAATCACATATTTTGGGCAAAGTTTGAACGTCTACATGTCTTAATACTTCACATATCATATTTCCATAGTATATATATATGACTTTTTACTTTTCAATAGAGAACTCTCACTTTTGTAAATCTATGTCATAAAAACAACATAGAAAAATAACTAAGGGAGAACAAATAATAATTTAATCCATATTGAGCTATGTTAAAATGCTGTCTTTATTATATAAATGTCTTCCTATGGTTGGATGAATGAATATGTTTTCTTTTCCTGTAGTATTAAAAATATATGTATCAAGAGTTTATACTGAATATGTACAGAAAGTAATCAATTGTGATGTTCAATTATTTCCCATTCTTGCTTACCAGTCTTATGTAGGATCACCAGTCTCTATTCTTTTCTGACATAAGTGTGGCCCCAAGACCTATTTTTGACACACTGCTTTTTTATTGAGTAGTTTTCTGAATCTGTATGTAATTCACCTTTTTCTCTGCAAAATTTTAACTTTATTGATTAAATACATTAATATTTATTAAGAAAGTAAGAAGGTACCTGGTACCTATGAAGTACCTGATAAAATGGGTTTGTTTTGTTCTGTTTTTTGAGATGGAGTCTCGCTCTGTTGCCAGGCTGCAGTGCAGTGGTGCAATCTCTGCTCACTGCAATCTCCACCTCCTGGGTTCAAGCGATTCTCCTCCCTCAGCCTCCCAAGTAACTGGGACTACAGGTGTGTGCCACCATGCCCAACTCATTTTTGTATTTTTAGTAGAGACAGGGTTTCACCCTGTTGGCCAGATGGTCTCAATCTCTTGACCTTATGATCTGCCCTCCTTGGCCTCCCAAAGTGCTGGGAGTACAGGCATGAGCCACCGTGCCCAGCTCTGATAAAATGTTTTTAATGCTCATTAGTTAAACATGGAGTTGACCTGACTAAACCTGAATCAGCCTTCTCTTCTCAAAGGCTCCTAAATTTTGGCTTATCCTAATATTAAGCAAGCAAGCCCTAGGCTTTAACATCTCCCTTAGCAGCTCATTCCAATAATCCAGTGACCATAGAAAGAAGCATTTCCTATGGAAACACCTTGATTTTCCACTTGATCGCTTTGCTTGCTTATCAAGCTCTCCACAAAGTTTCTGCTAGTTCTGCTTACCTGGGGCTATAGTAGAAAAGCTTTTTCCCTGTTTAATTTTGAGACGCTTGCAGTCCTGAAGTTATCCAGTTATTCCTATTACAACAGTCTTTTAAAATAAAGTCTTTCCTTATCTATGTTTGGATTTGTTTTTGTTTGACTATTCATATAATTGTTGCTATTGTTATTAGATCTAAAAATAGTTTTTTATTATTTCATCTTTTATTACCCGATACATTGTTATGGAAGCTCGGACTGACTAAGACGTCTTTCATGAATATGTCAGGAGCAATTTGCTAATTTTGTTGTTATTGATTTGTAAACATTTCCTACTTCTTCTTTAACCAAATTGCATGGCAACGTAGAAATTTCTGGACTCCTACTCTCTTGAATAATGATGTCATTTTATTCATGTAGGTTGTTTAAAACTATGAATTTTATGACTTTTCTTCTAGTTGTTATCACTAAATTTTTGCCACAGAAATATGAATGTATCATAAGACAATAATTAACCATAAGACAACCTGGGCATTCTTTTTTTCTTTTATTTAAATTACCTTCTACTATTCACCATCTGTATCTTATGATCTGATATTTTACATTCTGATTATTTAAAAACATCATTAAAATTTGCAATCTTTATAAGTAAAACATATTTTTTTCCTTATTACATCCTAGATATTTTCCCTTCTTTTGAGAAGTTTCTTTTCAATTAAAGTTTCAGAGAGTTCTTTAGTAGGAAATGTTTTTAGTATTCCAAGTCTAAAAAACGTGTACACAAGATATATTTAAATTACAATTTATTTAATAATGTTTATGTGGTTTAAAAGTTTTTAATCTATTGAACTAAAAAAATGTTACTTAATTATTTTCTTGAATTCAGTATTGCTTCTTAAAATTGTTACACCAATCACATAATTTTTCATTTGTTTGTAATAAAACTCTTTGAGCTAAAGTCTTTCTGTAAATAAAATGATGATCGATACCAACAATATGCACATTCTAAAGTATGTTTGTAAACTATCTGTGCAGAATGTATTAAGAGATTATAAGACTTGTTCTATAGGAATTCCTGATCTTCCCAATTTATCTTATAAAAAGTGTATAGACATCAACTGGGAGAGGACCTTTGTGAAACAAAGTATCAGATTCCTTTCAATTAGTGATTAGAAGTAGCATGTTTCCCTTTCATAAACAAAGTGAAAGAGGCTTCACAGAGACCAACTACTGAATGAGTCCTGTTTCTGGGGTTTGACTAGTACTCAGAATGATACCAAGCTGCATTTGGATTGATCTGAAATGACAAACTAGCGAGAAAGAAAGGGTAAGTTGTATTGCTACTGTGGACCACAAGATGATAGTATGCATCTTCCATGGGCCAGGTGTAGAATGTAGAAGTAACCTGGTTTGGATTCCATCTCAAAAGGGACTTAAGTGAAGAGAAGATAGAGTGATCTAACAGAGGGTTTGGTCAATGGAAATTCAGGAACCGGTGAATGGTTGTTATTAAGAAGAAGTAAAAAAAAAAAAAAAAAAAACCACACACACGCGCACACACACACACACACACACACACACAGCACTTCTGAAAAGAGAATGTGTCTATTTAAATGTCCATCAAATTCCAGAAGAAAACACCACCATTATCATCAACAAACCCTTACAGCATCAGACTAAAAAAATAGTGCTTTTTTTGGTCATTCCCCTCATGTGAGGCAACATTGCTGGAGAGATCAGGAACCACAATATATTACATGGAAGAAGCTGATAAAGAAGAAAAACAAACAAGCACACCATGCTGCCCCTATTCTACCTTGAAAAATTTATAAGACTGGAGCAATACAAAGTTAGACAGAAGAGATCTAGTTTGATAGAGTTGAAGTTTTAAAAAATTACTTTCTAACCTCGCATATTAATTGCTATTTTTGAGGCTAAATATGACATATCAGATTGCATTGTGACAAAGTAGGAATTAATCCACAGAGAATGTAAAAAACGGTATGGTTAAAGAAAGAGAAAAGCCACCTTACCAGTTACCAATAGAGTCCAAAATATTCATACCATGATACAGTAAATATTAAGACATTATCACTTGGAGAGGTTGTTAAATATCAGTGTTGTTCACAGTATTGATACATATTTTTAGCAATTTTGAAAGTGATGGTATTTACTCAAACTTTAGAAAGATAAATGAATAATTGTTTGAGTTTAATAAATGCCTAAAATCACCTTATAGCTTTGCTGCTAATAATTGATGAATAAAAATATATGAGGTCATAAGAACATTGATAACTTCATATATTCAGAGAGTAAGAATCTCTGAAAATTATTTTCTATATAAAACAATAAGAACCATGGAAAAATTCCCAGCACCAACCTTTTCAGAACTCTAGAAATAAATCTAAGTCTTGCAGCAATACAGGGAGAACTTATACAAAAAAACTGGCTGAAACTCAGAAAGAATGTCAAACTGTGTGATGATTTAACTTTTCCTCCATCCCCATCTCTGCAGTAGCAATGAAAACCGGCAGCCTACAATCCCAGTGAAAACCCATGGTTGCAGCCACCAAAGAGAAAAACAGGAGTTCCTTCAAAGAATGCTTCCAGACAACTGTCATTGACGTGGCTGGTGGTTTCCCAGAAGACACTATTGGTAAGTCTGTCTTTATATAAACTGACTTGAAGCTCACCAGTATGAAAGCCATTTCCTCTAGGTTATTTGTCAAAATAATTACAGAAAATTATTTAATATTGTGGCTGTCTGAAGTAGTGAATAACAGTTTGGGAAAACAGTAGACTGACGGAAAACTGCAAAGTAAAATCGGGAGTATGTATGTTCATAGAGGATTTTATACATTCCAAAGTATTCTTGGGAATCTAGCAGGCTACAGATAGCTGTGTTCATTTCCTATGGCTTAAATTACAGATCAACACACTTCTAAAATCACAGCATAGCTTAAAGCAACACAAGTTATTCTCTTACATTTCTGAAAGTCAAGAATTCAGAATTGATTTTACTAAGCTTAAATCAAAGAGTTTGTAGTGCCATGCTTCCTCTAGAAAATTCAGAGGAGAACCTTAGCTTCTGGACACCTAGCTTCTAGAAACTTCTAGAATTCCTGGGCTGTGGCTAGATCACTATAATCTCTGCCTCTGTCTTCACATTACTTTCTTCAGTATAGTCTTCCTCTGCCTCTTTCTTGTAAGAGCACATTTGATTGGCTCTATGGCCCACACACATAATCCAGAATAATTATCCCATGGTAAAGTACTTAAATTAATCACATCTGAAAACAATTCTTTCTTTATAAGATTTACAGGCTCCATGTATTAGGATCTGTTAACTCTGGATGTCAATTATTAGCCTATTACATATGTGCAGGGCTGTGTACATGAAAATAATTATGTGAGTATTCAGAAATGACTGAAAAGGCCTTATCCTCTTAAGTTTAGCTCACCATTAGGTTCTTAGGTCCAGGCATGATTGTCGATTGCCTGTCTAGTGTTGCAGATATACTTTAACACATTAAGCTTGAGAGACTTAGTTCAGGAACACATGGACACAGGGAGGGAAGCATCACACACTGGGGTCTGTTGGAGGGGGCAAAGGATGGATAGTTGGGTGGGGGGAGGTCAGGGAGGGATAACGTGGGGAGAAATGCCAGATGTAGGTGATGGGGGGATGGAGGCAGCAAACCACATTGCCATGTCTGTACCTATGCAATAATCCTGCATAATCTGCACATGTACCACAGAACCTAAAGTACAATTTAATAAAAAAAAAAGAAAATTCTAACCAATTATTAAATGAACACTAAGTAAATGAACAGCAATGTCAGTGGCCACATACAAAATATGCAGACTTCACATAATTAGTTAAGAGCAGTCACTAAGAAATACCATTTGACCCAGCAATCCCATTACTGAGTATATACCCAAAGGAATATAAATAGTTCAGTTATAAAGACATGTATATGCACATGTATGTGCAACACTGTTCACAAAAGCAAAGAACAGAATCAACCAAAATGTTCATTGGTGATAGACTGGATAAAGAAAGTGTGGTACGCGTACACCATGTAATACTATGCAGCCATAAAAAGAATGGGATCATGCCCTTTGTAGGGACATGGATGGAATTGGAGGCCACTATCCTTAGCAAACTAACACAGGAACAGAAAACCAAATACCACATGTTCTCATTTATATGTGAGAGCCAAATGATGAGAACACATGGATACATAGAGAACAACACACACTGGGCCTACTGAACGATGGTGGGTGGAAGGAGGGAGAGGATTGGGAAAAATAACTAATTGGGTGCTAGGTTTAATACTTGGGCGATGAAATAATCTGTACAAAAAACCCTCATGACACAAGTTTTCCGTTGAAACAAACCTGCATATGTACCCTTAAACTTAGAAGTTAAAAAAGGAAAAATATTGCAAAAAAAAGCACAACACAAACCAATAGCAGCAACAAACCTTAGACAGAGGAGAGAATCTGATACTGCGAGATGCCACATTGTACTATTCTAAATGTCAGGCTTTCAACAAAAGTATATGTGACGTGCAGAAAAAAAAAAAGCATGATCCATGCATTGGTAACAAAGCAATCAATAGAAACTGTTACAGAGAAACTCCCCAAAAATATACATCAGCTATTTTAAGTGTGTTCAATGAAGGCATGGTGGCTCACACCTATAATTACAGAACTTTCATGAGACTGTGACTGGCAGATTGCTCGAGCCCAGTAGTTCAAGATAGGCTTGGGCAACATGTTGAAACCACATGTTTCCAAAAAATGCAAAACTTAGCTGGGTGTGGTGGTAGGTGTCTACAGTCCCAGCTATTCAGGAGACTGAGGTGGGAAGGATCAACTGGGCCTGGGAAGATCAAGGCTGCAGTGAACCATGATTGTGTCACTGCACACCAGCCTGACAGAGAGAAGGCTTTTCTTACATCTAGCTTACCATGAGGTTCTCCAGTCAAGGAATGGTTGTCATGCCTTGACCATGATGGTTTCATTTTAACATGATTACCTCCATTAAAGGCCTTATTTCCAAATACAGTCACATACTGAGGGGTTAGGATTTCAACATTTAAATTTTGGTGGAAAAAAAGATCAGCTAATAATACTCACTAGATAGAATGGATCAAAGTATAGAGGCATTAGTCTTTGAGAATCAAAAAAAAATGTTGGAGTTAAAATTTCAAAATATAATAATAAACAAAAAATTGACACAGGGATTGATCCGTAGCAGCAGATGTGATAGGCTGGAGGAACAATCAATGAACTTGAAACCAGTGCAATTGAGATTATCCAGTCTAAGGAACAGAAAGTAAAAATAATAAAGAAAAACAAACAGAGCCTCAGATGCTTGTTGGGCACTATCAAGAGTACCAACATACCAATATACACATAATGAGAGTCCCAGGAGGAGAGAAAAAAGAGAGACAGGAAAAAAAATAAAGAAATAATAATTACAAACATCTCAAGTTTGATAAAAGATATAAATTTACCCACCTAAGAAGCTCAACCAACAAAGTAAAATAAAGTCAAAGAGAATTAAATGAGACACATTATGTTGAAACAGTTCCAAGCCACAAAGCAGAAACAGAAACTTAAAATCAGTAAGTGAGAAGTAAATGATTACATAGGAAAGAACCCCAGCAAAATATCAGCTACTGCCCCCTGTCCTTTGTGGTTTTTTCATCAGTAGGTTCACATATTCAAAATGCTGATAGAATAATATTAACTTCAAATTCCATATTTAGCAGCACTAGCTTTAAAACAATAAAAGAGTAATGAACAAATTCTCAGATGACAAAATTCTCAGAGAATTTGTCACTAGCAACTGGCCCTATTAAGAATTACTAACAAAACAAAAAGACACTTGACAGTTACCTGAATTGTATAAAAATTTGAAGAGTGTAAGTAAAGATAACCACACCAGTAAATATAAAAGGGAGATAAATGTATTTTTTAAAATTGTTTTTCCTATCTGATTAAAAATTATACCAACAAAGCAAATTACAGTGATAGGCACATAACGTATAAGCATGAAATTAATATACCAATAATACCATAAAGGAGAGTAAGGGAATTGATACACACACACATATATATGAGCAAAAGATTTGTATCTTATTAAAATTAAGCTGCTGTTCATATGTACTCAGTTGTTATACACTGAGATGTTAATTGCAATCCCCAGGGCACCCACAAAAGAAAAAAAACTTAAAAATATAATAAAAGTAGTGACAAATTATAATTTTATATTAAAAGTTTATGTACTTAACCCCAAAGAAGGTAACAATAATTAGAAAAAAAAACAAACAGGACACAAGACATTTAGAAAACAAGAAGTGAAATGGCAAACATAGTTGTCTATGTCTATAATAACATTGAATATGAAAGAATTAAAAATCTAGCCAAAAGCAGATATTGTTAGACTAGATAAACAAACATTATCTAATTATTTACTGTCAACAGAATTTTTTTAAAAAGAGCATGTAGCCCTGCACGGTTGCTCACTCCTATAATCCCAACACTTTGGGAGGCCAAGGTGAGTGGACTACCTAAAGTCAGGAGTTCAAGACCAACCTGACCAACATGGAGAAACCCTGTCTCTACTAAAAATACAAAATTATCTGGGTGAGGTGGTGCATGCCTGTAATCCTAGCTACTCGGGAGGCTGAGTCAGGAGAATCCTTGAACTCAGGAGGCAGAGGTTTCAGTGAGCTGACATCCTGCCATTGCACTCCAGCCTGGGCAACAAGAGCAAGACTCCATCTAAAAAAAAAAAAAAGAAAAAAAAAAAAAGAGCATGTAAAGCAAAAGAAGTGATAAATATAAGATCATAAATAAATGATATTGAGAATAAAAACAATAAAGAAAAGTAGAAAAGTTAATGAAACTAAAAATTGGTTCTTTAGAAAGAGTAACAAAATTGACAAATTTTTAGTTAGTTTAAAAAAATGAAGAAGATTCAAATTATTAGTGAAAGAAGGGGCATAACTGCTGACTTTACCAAAATCAAAAAGGATTATAAGGTAATACTGTGAATGATTATATGCCAATACATCAGATAATGGACAAATTCCTAGAAAATCGCAAATTATGGAACCTGACTCAAGAAGAAATAGAAAATCTGCATAGATGTATAATAAATAAAGAGATGAAAGAACTAATAAAAATTTTCTACAAAGAAAGATACAGATTGAAATGCATTTGCTGGTGAATTCTACTCCACGTTTAAAGAATTAACTACAACTCATCACAAATACTAAACATATATAATAGGAGGGAATACTTACCAGTTTTTTTTATGAGGACAAACTCAGGTTTGGATTTTATTGTCCTGCTTTAAATGGTGTTTTTTCCTTGTAAACAAAATTTGTTTAAAGTTTTATTTTTAGTTTACAAATAAAATACTTGTATATGTTTATGGGGTACAGTGTGAAGTCGATACACATATACATTGTGGAATGATGAAATTAGGCTAATTAACATATATATCATCTCAAATACTAATTTTCTTGTAAGGAGAACACTTAAATCACTTCTTTTAGCTGTTTTGAAATATACAACGAATTATTATTAACTATAGCTCTCTGCTGTGAAATAGATCACCAGAACTTGTTCCACCCATCTAACTGAAACATTTTACCCTTTGACCAACTGACATTTAATTTACTTTGGACATAATTTTACTTTCATAGTATGGTTTTTTATGATTATTTAGGTAATCTAGCATTTTTTATAGGTTTTATTTAGCGCTACTCCTAAAGTATGTAGTCTTTGGGGCTCAATACTCAATACCACAGGTGTTTATTAAACTCTGCCCTCTCGGGGAGGTCAAGAGATCGAGACCATCCTGGCCAACATGGTGAAACCCCGTCTCTACTAAAAATACAAAACTTAGCTGGGTGTGGTGGTGTATGCCTGTAGTCCCAGCTACTCGGGAGGCTAAGGCGGAGGAATCACTTGAACGCAGGAGGCAGAGGTTGCAGTGAGCCGAGCTTGCACCACTGCACTCCAGCCTGGCGACAGAGCAAGACTCTGTCTCAAAAAAAAACAAGAAAACCCACAAAATTACCGAATTCTATAAGAAGTTCGATTTTACTCTCTTTAAAGTTCCCTATGAGTCATTCTTCCATTGGCATTACAAAACTTTAAGCATACCAAACTTAATATTTAGCCAAATATTCTACAGAACCCCTATGCAGATTTCTGAGATCTTTATCTGTTTAAATCTCTCAATTCTGTTACTTTGCCCCTCAAATTCCACCTGCCTTAGAATTCCAAATATGTGATCTCTATCACTTCCATTCGGTGAGATTTTCTTCTCTGGGCTAGTGTCTGGGAAGTGTCTCTGACTGGAAATCTGGGCAAACATAGGGCTCATGTGACTTACTTTTTTTGACAAATAAAAACAAATCAGATTTAGTAAAAGACAGTGAGGCTTTTTTACTGGAAGAACTGGAGTATTGCCAGACCTAAATTAAGATAAAAGTGTCCTTTGACAAAAGTCCTTGAAAGATAGGTTTGAGGCTTTCAGTTCCTTCAGTTCTTGAAAGATACTGGAATAGGTTAGGGAGTGGTACGTGTGGGGACTATTTCCTTTTCAACAACTGTGCCTGGCAATACATCAGTGTCTGTAAACTCCATAGCCCAGAAGGACTCAGGAAAGTGAGTTAGTATGTCTGAATGTGAAGATGGTAAGAGTTTTGGGAGCTGGGAGAGGGATAAGTATATCGGATTGATCTATCAGAGTTCTTAGAGGCTTAGAGGACAACATTGATTGGGGAGGAGTCCAGGACTTCGGGGGTTAGTCCTTTGGGGTGAACACCAAATACGCACATGCCAATAAGAAAGTTAATGTCTATCTAATAGGTTAGTGGAGGTTAAACACTTATGTTGGACATTATGGGGTGAAGGAGATACAGAAAGTGGATGAGAAAGGGCAAAGTTATATGGTTAAGTTTTCCAATTCCACTGGTGAGATCATTTATATATTCTCAGGGATTATGGTGAGATAATATAAGGTGTTAAAGTAGCAGAAATGGCTTTAGTGTCTGTCAAAAAGGTGGAGGTGTGCGCATTGACTGAGATTGTCATTTTATCCAGTTAGTTTGAGGGTTTTTGAGGGGCACATAGTAGCATATCCTTCAGAGACACCACTGAGACTTTTGAGTTTGATAAATTCTCTTTCTTTATGCATAGGTGTTAGCCTAATGTTTCTTTCTCTTACAGTATCTTAGGTTGTCCCAGTATATAGGACATTGCAGGGATAATGTGAAGACCTTGAAATGGGTTTGAATGACCTGAGAGAAAGAGAGAAAAGTGCAAGTTGGGAGTAAGTGAGAAATAAATATGGAGAGTAAGTACATGTAAGTCTATTTAAGTAATACATAAGTAGAGATAGGCAGGAGAAATAAATTCAAGAGGCCTATTGTACAGCAGAGTGACTATAGTTAATGACAGTATACTGTACTTTTGTAAAATGCAAAAAAGTAGATGTTGACTGCTGTCACCACAAAAATAACTCTGTTAGGTAATGCATTTGTTAATTAGCTATATAATTATAAATGATAATAATAATATACATTTTACAATATATATATGTCTCAGAATTATATATATATAAGAGCATAAATTATATGATGAATACATATAATGTTATTTGTGAAATTAGAAAATAACAAAATAAATAGTTGAGGGAGACAGAATATTATTGGGAGATTGAATAGGCTCAAATTAAGTAGATTAAGATTGCTGAATGTCAAAATTAAACTTACACTGATAATGTCACCTTTTACTTTACACATAGCATAAGAAATAAGTAGACCACTGATTAAATAAGCAGACCATTGTTTATAGGGGAGAGCACAAGAACCTCAAAAAGGCCCTTTCAGTTCTACATTATTCTTAGAAAAATGTGTCATTGGAGATATTTAACAGAAGTAATGCCATAATTACAGAGTATATCTTCAGCGGGAGAAGAGAATAAAGGGTACCCATACAGTGAGTTATGCACAGGATTTGATTATTAATCAGAGATAAGACTTAGAAGAACTGGGAAAAATTATCTCTTGGTTCATTTCCTTGCACAATCTTGTGTCCAGTAAACCAGGGAAACTTCCCCATGAAATTTCAGCCTGAAAATGTGAAGAAAATCAGAAGAGGCTGCACAGAAGGGCCAAAGATGGCAAGGTTTCATAGTTGAGACCCAATATCGATCCTAATTGCTGCATCAAGAAATTGTCAACTAAAAATTTATTTGGAATTAACATAAAAATTATTTAAAATATTTTTTCAATAAAAATTCTATAAACAAAAGATTTGCAAACTCCTTAAGGAACAAGCAGAAAAGCGCTTTTCTTTTATAGGGAGAATAGTACAAGGCTGTGTGTGTATGTTCGTGTGTGTAAGTAGATTTATTTTAAAGAATGTGATTATTATGGAGGCTGGAAAATTCAAAATCTGCAGGGTGGGTTTGCAGGCTGGAGACCCAGAAAACTTCATGTTGCACTTCAAGTTTCAAGATTGTCTGTTGGCAGAGTTATGTTCAAGTCTGAGACATTGACCACCACCTGCAGAACTCTGACCTGCGGACCCTGACTCAACAACAGATAAATTAATGCACTCTCACACCATTACAGTGGTACAAGTGGGATAGGGATGGCCGTTGGCTGCTTTCAGAGAGTGAAATGCAACCAATTGACCAAGACTCCTTGTTCATCCACACTTTTATTCTGTAGAAGTTACAATAGAGGTTCTAAATTAACACACTTGTGGATAATTCACATGGTTAATAAAATGGTTTTATGACTGATAAAAAGCTTCAGGTTCTGGGAGCCCAGAGTAAGTGCTATTAACAGATAATTTCCCTTTGATCTTCCCCAGAGACAGCCACCCAGTACAAAGTTTACAGGAGTAAACAGTTAGAGTGGAGACAAAGGGATGTGAGGTAAGCAGACTTAAATTTGGAAGGCCTTTCATCATCTCTATCTCTTTCCTATGCTAAGATTAATGAGGCGGCTGCATTCAGCATAACTCAGTAAAACTTTTGGTCTTTCAAAAGGTTTGCTATTACAATCTATAACTTCCTAACAGTTAATATCTTGCCAGCCACCCCGAGTGAGTATCAACACAGGTCTTGTATTGATTAGATGAGGCTGACTTACAATCTAGAAGGTGATCTTATTTACTTAAAATCCACTAATTTAAATTTCATTTTTAGGCAAAACATCCTCAGATAAACATCTAGAAAATACTTGACCACATATCTGGGCACCGAAGTACAGAAGAGTTGACACACAAAATTAAACATCACGATGAATATGAAAACTTTTTTGCCTGTCTTTCTTACCTAACACAGTGTGACTCAAATAGTAATGTTCATAGGATCATGTGGGATATTTTGTATATAGTTGGGATCCCAGAAACCTGTAGTTAGTATTGCAATTCATATACCTCTCATAATGGACATAAATTAATGATTTTAGCAGTCTTAGGCAGGTAGGAGGTTCAGATACAGGCAGTCATGCACGTTTCTTTGACAAGCACTGTGAGTGATTTTCTTCTGACATTTAGTGTTTAATTCATGTTTTATGAAATTGTAGAAATTTCAAGGACCTACAATTGTTCATCATGGTCATATTTAATGGTCTGAAAATGACATGTTATGATCTATAATATGCTTTGAATCCATTAGTTTCTTTTACTATTTTTATCACCAATTTACTAGGCTCATTATGCTTACAATTTATACTGCTGTGAGTAATAAGATTTGGTAAAATGTAAACTCTAAATTTCATGCCATGTAGATATTCTTTTAGTTGCCTTATTTATTTAATGTTCACTTATTGTCAGTGAATTAGCTGAATGATGATACCAAAAGACTAGCAGTTTGCTCACCGGAACATGTATACTAGTTTTACAAAATGTATAAATACAATTGTCTACTCAATATAATATTTTTCTTTATTTTCAACTCATCTTTTAAGTTCAGTGGTACATGTGTAGGATGTGCAGGTTTGCTACAATTAGCTATTCTTCCTGATGCTCTCTCTTCCCCATTTCCCTACAGGTACCCAGTGAGTGTTGCTTTCCTCTTCCCATATATCCATGTGTTCTCATCAGTCAGCTCCCACTTATAAGTGTGTCTACTCAATTTCAATTTAAAATTAGAAACAAGATACAATGTCTACACATAAGATATACATATTAATTTAAGAAAATACTTAGCAATTTGGATTTACATACAATTAGAAGGATAGTAATTTTATATCCAATAAAAATGTTTTAATTATCAACCCATGAATATTCAAAAATAAACTTTGACAAAAATAAAAATATAATAGTTACATGACAAAGTTTTGAAACCTCATATTTTTCTGTGGTGCCTGGGAGGAGAGATTGTACACAACCTACATAAAATAACGGTGATCACATTATCAACATAATTATCATTTGTAAAACAGGATTATATAAGTCAATAAAATAAGTCTTCAAATTTTGAACAAAATACTTTTTCTCAAGTCAAAAAAACATGATAGGTTTTCTTATGCCTGTACATGTAGTCTCATAAATAATACTCTTATTTTTAATTATGTATGAACTTTTTAAATAATGTATGTAAGTAAATAATGTATGAATAAATAATGAATATGAACTTATTATTTCATTTTTTAAATGACACTCATAAATAACACTCTTACACTGATTTTAAAAAGAAATTAATCAAGAATAAATTCCAGAAAGAAGATACTAGTAGAGAGAAGACATGTCATACAAGAGATAGTGGCTTATACTAATAACGCACACATAATACAGTTGCAAAACATTAATATGTTTTAAGACACTACTGAAAGAAAGCTTAGATGACATATATGGAAATACATTCTATCCTCATGGGTGGGAAAGATCAATTTTGTGAAAACGACTATACTGCCCAAATCAATCTCTAGATTCAATGTAATTACCATCAAAATACATCATTTTTCACAGAATTAGAAAAAACAATCTCAAAATTAATGTGAAAACTAAAAAGAGCCCATACAGCTAAAGCAATCCGAAACAAAAAGAACAAATCTGGCATCATCACATTACCCAAATTCAAATTATACTACAAGTCTATAATTACCAAAAAAGCATGGTAGTGGTATAAAAGTAGAAAGATAGACCAATGGAACAGAATAGAGAACCCAGAAGCTTATTTCAGGGAATAATTGAGGAAAACTTCCCTTGTCTTGCTAGAGATCTAGATATCCAAACACAAGAAGCTCAAAGAACTCCTGAGAAATTCATTGCAAGAAGTTTATTAACCAGGCACATAGTCATCAGGCTATCTAAAGTCAACACAAAGCAAATTTCAAAAGCTGTAAGACAAAGGTTATCAGGTAACATATTAAAGAAACCTATCAGACAAACAGTAGATCGATTTATCAGAAGAAACCTAATAGGCCAGAAGGGATTGGAGCCCCTATCTTTACAATTATTTTGCTTAAGTCTCCTTAAGCAAAATAATTATAAGCCAAAAATTTTGTATCTAATAAAAACTAAGGAAATAAAGTATTTTTCAGACAAACAAATGCGGAGGGAATTTGCCACTACCAAACCAGCACTACAAGAAATTCTAAATCTTGAAACAAAAGCTTCATGTGCCCCTAAATAGAATCTCCTTAAAGCATAAATCTCACAGGACGTATAAAACAATAATACAATGAAAACCAAAAAAGTATATAGATAACAACTAACATGATGAATATAACAGTATCTCACATTTCAATACTAAAGCTTATTTTCTCTATGTTTGCTTTTTGAAATATTTTATTAATTTCTGCTCTTAATTGTTCTTGAATTTGTTTTCAGATTACTCCAAAAATATTTTTTCAGTGGGTATTGTAAAACTGATCATTACGTTTATTTGGTGAAGAGTTAAATAGAAAATATAGACTTGGAAAATAAGAATAAGGTAGAAAAAAATACTCTACTTATTGCCAAGATAATACTTAAACAATAGTTATTTCACTTCCAGAAAGAAAGCTTAAAGTTTCATGTACTTGCTCCCCAGTAAAACAACTATAACTAATAAAAATTGTTTTTTTAAAATATAAATTAACCATTTATATTATCTGAAAATTATTCTAAGGGCATACAGCAAGTGAAGGAACACTTGTTTATTTTATTTTATTTATTTTTTTTAAGAAACTACCAAATCTTGCAGATCTGAACAAGAACAGTTAAGAGTCTGTTGCACTTGAGCCATGATGGACTTAATTCTGGTTCCACCTATCCTCTTTTCTCAAACAGATTTGCATAAGAGAAGCTCCACTCAAACAAGTAAAATGAAATAAAAAATGTAGGCTCCATCTCCCTTCAGCTTCTAATAAAAGAAAACAGCATTTCATAAGAATAGGGCAGGTAAGCATCATTTCCCATACCCCTAGTTCTTAGTTGAAATGTGTAACCTGACAACTATTGCTAAGAGATTACAGTTCCCTTTTTTATCAATCCTCCACTCCTAGCATGGAGGCTTTATTCCAAGAGTATCCAAGGATAATGGAATACTGATTACTCTCACTCCAGCTCACTCATATGGTGGCAAATAATAACAACTACAATGAAAACATTATAAGGTGGGTGGAATTAGTATATCTGAAATGGCAGAAGAATTGCCAAAATAGAAAGCAGATCAATGGAGATTATGAATGCTGAAGAATAAAGAAAACTCAATAAAGAAAAATGAGGAGAGTCTTGCACAAATATAGAAAAGTATTAAACATACAATCATATGCATATTAAGAGATCCAGAAGAAGAGATAAAAAAATACTTCATATTCAATTAAAAATAAATTAATCTACACATAAGAAGTTCAACAAACTAAAATTTAGAAATATGTGGAGATACCACTGATAAACATATTATAAAAATTGTCAAAATCATAAAGAAAAAGTATGAAAACTATAAGAGAAACATTATTTATTATGTACAAGGAAACTCTCATAGCAGTAATAGATAACTTGATATCAGGGACAATGAAAGTCACAGTGAGCTTACGTATTCAAAATGCTGAAAAATAAACGTAAGCCAAAAATGTTATATCCAGCAAAAGTACTTCTCAAAAATAAAATAAAAATGCCACCAGAGAAATGAATTCTGAGAGAATTCATAGCTAGCAGATGTGTCTTACCTGAGGTACTAAAGATAATTATTCATGGTTAAAGCAAATGACTACAGACTGTAACTGAAAGCAAACAGGCAAGAACCAAGAGCACCAGTAGAGGTAATTATGACATTCTAAAACACAGCAGGGATACTTATCTATTCATCTTTTTTTTCTCTTAACTGACTTAAAGAACATTGTATAAACAATGTATATTTATGATTGTATTGTTAGAATGACAACATATAAAAATGAAATTAATTGACAATAACAACACAAAGTAGGCAGGTAAGAACAAAACAGTATTATAATAATGACACAACACAGTTGATAATCAATCTACAAAAGCAAATTACAAGGGCAGTAATTGGTAAATAAGAAGGTTACTCTAACAAATGCTATAAATATATGTTTGCTTTCATTTCTTCTCTCAGCCTTTTTCAAATAGATATAATTCTGTAAAGCTAAAATTTTATATTGTTAAATTTTTAACATATATACATTTAATGTATACAACAGTAATACCACACAGAAAAGAATGTAGGAATAGAGCTATATAAGTGTAATAACTCTGTTTCAACAGAATTACTTTTATATAAGTATATGTGATAAGATAGATTTAGAAATCCTAGCAGAAACATTAAGAAAATTACCAAAAAATGCTGTAAAAAATTAAAGGTATTAAAGGAGTTAAAAGTTTTTCAAGAAAATATTCACTTAATGCAAAAAAAAGCAATAAAGGAAAAATGTAGAAAAAAAGGAATGTGAATCATATAAAAATAAAAACGGCAGAGAAATTTGGACACTATGTGACTAATATCAATTTTGAAAGAATTAACAAATCTAATTGAGAGGAAGAGATTGCCAGAGTTGATTAAAATGATTTAATTATATACTATCTACAGAGACACATTTTACATTTCAAATGCAAAGATACAAACAGACTGAAAGTTAAAAAATGGTAAAATGCACGTCATAAGAACATAAACATTTCTACACAAGAAATCTGGAGTGACTGTGGTAATATTAGACACTGTACACTTTAAGACATAAATGACATAACTAGACATAAAGACAATTTCTAATGATAGAAGTCAATCCATCACAAGCATAGAACAATTATAAAACTACATGCAAATAAAATCAGTGTCCCAAAATGTGTGAAAAAAACTAGAAAATTGAAGAAAGAAATGGACAATTCAATAACAATATGAAGCCTTAAATGCTCCCTTTTAAATTACAGATATAACAATTAGGCGGGCAATTTACAATAAAAGATTTGAACAATACTAGAAATCAACCTCATTTAACAAACTTTTATAGAACGCACCACTCAATAACAGCAGAATACATAATCTCAAACGCACATGGTACATTCTTCACCCTAGGCAAAAAAACATGTCTTAATGTGTCAAAAACATATTTAACATATCTATCATAACACATATAGGGTCAAAATCATGTAGAGTGTGTACTTCAATCACAATAAAATGAAGTTACAAATTAACAGAAAAAAATGGAAAAATCACAAATATGTGGAAATTGAAAAAAAAAACGATGAATTCAAAAGAGAAACTAGAAAGTACTTTGAGACAAATAAAAGTAAGAGCACAATATGCCCAAATGTATGGACTTCAACAAACGTAGTGTTACAGTGCTTATTTATAGCTGTAAATACCTACACTAAAAAATAAAAGAAAACTCCAATCAATAATCTAACTTTCCAGCTTATGTCACTACCTGAAGACAAACTGTAGCCAAAGCACATAGAAGCAGAGAAATAACAGTGTGAAAATTAATAAAACAGAGAATAGACAATGAAATCTATGAATCAAAACTTTGCTTCATTGAAAAAAAAACAACAAAATTGTCAAATCTGTAGATATACTGACTGAGAAAAAAAGGGAAAATTAGAAATGAAATTATGAATAAACTTAAATGGAAAATTATTAGAAGGGAATTCTGTGAACAATTATATGCTAACAAATTAAATAACAGATGAAATGATCATATTCCTAAGATGCATAAATTAACAATAAATTCAAAAATTTGTATATTTTTGCATGTAAAATTGGTTGTATTGGCAAAATTCCCAAAAGAAAAATCCAAGGTTCAGGTGTCTTCAGTGGTGAATTCCACAGAACGTTTAAATAACTAGTTTCAAATCTTTACAAACACTTCCAAAGTATAGAAGGAAAGGGAAAACTTCCCAATTCACTTAAAGAAGCCAGTATTAACCTGATACCAAAATCAGACAAAGTCATTACAAGCAAAGAAAACTATAGACCAATATTTATTAGGAATATTGTTGCTAAAATTCTCAAAGCAATATTAGTGGTCAATGATTAGTGACTACTAATGAAATTTGTGTGTGTGAATAAAAAGCTTTTAAGATTTATTTTAGTGATGGTATCCAAACTCTATGAATGTACTAAAAACTACTGACTATACGCTTTTAACAGCTGCATTCTGTAATGTTTGAATTATTTGCCAATAAACCTGCTTTAAAATTATTTTAAAAATACAAAAAGAGAATGTTTTATTTGTGTCATAGTAGACAGCAGAATAAACCGGTGGTTACACACCTGCACAAATAAAGATGCAGGATTTACGACACAGTTGAAACTACAAACTCTTAGGATACTGTTGGAAAAAAACAGTAAAAGAGAAAGGACTTACAGAGTGCCTACATAAATTGGTTATGAGTAACATATAAACAAGGAACAACAAACTGCAAAAGGCTGCATGGTTGAGAAAGAGTCCCTAGGCCAAGAGCCAGAGAAAATATGGAGTTCACCTTGTGATTTTCCCTTCTCAGAGAGCACAGGCAGATAACTAATGTATAATCCCTGAAATGTGTTTTCAAATGCAATTTCTTTAATTTTATAAAATATTTTCCCAAGGGGGTCACTCAGATACCGTTACTCCATCATAAATGAGAAAATAAAAATAAATTATATACGTAAAAATACATAAATGAGTTAAAAATGTGAGAAAGCAAAGTTACACTGTTGAATATTAACTAAATAAATTAGAAAAAAATTACCTGATTCATGCAAATTCTTTAGAAAAACACAATAATATAATACTAAGAAAAACAAAACAACATAACTAATAAAAATAAAAATTATGTTAATAAATTAGAATAAGAATTCACATAATGATTCTTAAAAATAAATTAAAAATTTACTTATTGGAAAAAATCATAATCCTAATGTGTAATAATTGATTTAAACAAAACAAAATAAAGAAGAAATTTAAAAGATTATGATGCATTGTTATTATTATTATTGTTATTTTGGACAGGTTATCACTATGTTGCCCTGACTAGACTGCAGTGGCATGATTAGGGCTCACTGCAGCCTTGACCTCCAGGGCTCAAGTGATCCTCCCACCTCAGCTGATACTACAGACACAGGTTACCATTCCCAGCTTATTTTTATGTAGAAACAGTTTATCACTATGCTGCCAAGACTGGTGTTGAACTCCTTGGCTCAAGAATCTTTCCAAATTCCTTGGATTGTAAGCATGAGCCACCACACCTGGCCATGACATATTAGTTTCATAATGCTATAGAAATGAAATTGATCACCTCAATGAAATATATTTTTTAAAAGTCTATAATTTGCCAAATATTTCCCTGAAAGATAGAAACAAAATTAAATCAGATACATTCCTATAGAAGTAGATGATCAGAAAAAAACCCAAACCAAAAGAACTACTATCTTCTTAAAACAGCACCAACATAAACTATTTTCATTGAGGATTATTAATATTTAAAAATTAAAGAATTTTTATCTTTGCCAAACAGATTGGAGATGATTACTGAAAATGAGTATACTAGTCATAAAATAGTGTAAATAGTCATTATTTTACATTGCCAGTGAAGTGCAAATTTGTATAGCCTCTAAAAAGGCAATGTGCTAATATGTATCTAATTTAGACATGCATATAACCCTGTACTAGAAGTGTTCGTATTTACAATATCTCACCTGTGAGAGATGACTAATATATAGTGCATTGTTTTGAAACACATGAAAACAATGAAATGTTTTGTTTCCAAAACAAGAAAACAATCTAAATGTCCTTTAAGAAAGAATAATGTCAATAAGTCATATTGTATTTATGTACTGAAATACAAAAAAAATTATAAAGAATTAGTCACTTTCACATAAAATGATTTGAAATATTGCAGAATATTTTGTTAAGTTGTTAAGTACAGTTCAGAATACAACTATAGTATATAACACTTTCTGATTGAAAATGAATAAATATACATGTATTTTTACAAATACCTAAAATATCTATGGAAGAATGAAAAAAAATGTAAAAGTAATTGCCACTGAGTAAGTTATCTTCATGTAGAGAAAAAAGTTTGGCAAATATTTTTTTTTTTTGTAGTTTTGTAAAAGATAAAGTAATTTAAGTATTTTGGGTCACATCTACTCTAGTCACATATGTCTTGTTTTTATAAAACTTTTAATATGTAAAAAATATTATTAGTTTGAAGGCCAAGGATGCCTAAATTTTATTGTTTCATACATTATCTATGTATGTTAATTTTATACTTGTAGACTCATTGATAATGAACTAAACATCCCCCCCAGACTACCTTTATGCCATGAGAAAATGAACATAGATATGAAATTATATTTGCTTTTATGTTCTACCTCATTTCATCTTAAAGATTTCCTTTGGCTGAAGTAAATGCTACCCTAAATTTTGATTCAGTCTTTTTATTTTTATTATTTTATTTTATTTTATTTTAAGCTCAGAGACCCAAGTGCAGGAAGTGCAGGTTTGTTACATAGGTAGGCATGTGCCATGGTGGTATGCTGTGCCTATCAACCCATCACCTAGGTATTAAGCACAGCATGGATTAGCTATTTTTCCTAATGCTCATCCACCCCACAGTCTCCCATAGGAGGCCCCAATGTGTGCTGTTACCCTCCCTGTGTCCATGTGTTCTCATTATTCAGCTCCCACTTGTAAGTGAGAACTTGTCATATTTGGTTTTTGGATCCTGAGTTAGTTTGCTGAAAATAATGACTTGTGGATCCATCCATGTCCCTGTAAAGAACATGCTGTAATTCATTTTTATGGCTGTATATATTCCATGATATATATGTACCACATTTTCTTTATCCAGTCAATCATTGATGGGATTTGGGTTGATTCCATGTCTTTACTATTGTGAATAGTCCTGCAATAATATGCATGTATTTATCTTTACAATATGAAAATATGCATACATTTATATTTAAAATAAAATGATGTATTTTTGGGGGGTATAGGCCCATTGAGGAGATTGCTGGTCAAATGTATTTCTGGTTCTAGGTCTCTGAGGAATCAACATACTGTTTTCCACAATGGTTGAACTAATTTACATTCCCACCAAGAGTGAAATGTTGCTATTTCTCCATAGCTTCACCAGCATCTACTGTTTCTTGACTATTTAAAAATCGCCATTCTGTCTGGTGTGAGATGGTATCTCTTTGTTGCTTGATTTGCATTTCTTCAATTTTTTCTGTTTGTTGGCCTCAAGAATGTTTTCTTTTGAGAAGTGTTTGTTCATGTCCCTTGCCCACTTTTTAATGGAGTTATTTATTTTTTTCTTCTAAATTTGTTTAAGTATCTTGTAGTATCTTGTAGATTCTGTATATTAGATCTTTGACAGATGGATAGATGGCAAAAATTTTCTCCCATTCTATAGGTTGTCTGCTTGCACTGGTGATAGTTTCTTTGGCTGTACAGAAGCTCTTTGGTTTAATTATATCCTATTTGTCAATTTTTGCTTTTGCTGCAATTGCATTTTATGTTTTCATCATGAAATCTTTGCCCATGCCTATGTCCATAATGGTACTACCTAGATTTTCTTCTAGGGTTTTTATAGTTTTGGGTTTTACATATAAGTCTTTAATTCATCTTGAGTGTTTGTGTATAAAGTTTAAGGAAGGGATCCAGTTTCAATTTTCTAAATATGGCTAGACAGTTCTCCCAGCATCATTTATTAAATAAGGAATCCTTTTCCCATATGCTTATGGTATGGTGTGACTGTGTCCTTCCACCCCCAAAAAATCTTACCTTGAATTATAGTTCCCATAATTCCCACATATTGTGGGAGGTACTCACTAGGAGATCATTGAATCATGGAGGTAGTATACTCTTCTTGTGGTAGTGAATAAGTCTGATGAGATCTGATGGTTTTATAATGGAAAACTCCTTTCACTTGGTTCTCCTTTTTCCTCTTGTTTGCCGCCATGTAAAACACAACTTTTATCTTCTGCCATGATCGTGAGGGCTCCCCAGCCACATGAAACTGTGAGTCCATTAAATCTCTTTTTATGAATTACCTAGTCTGGCATATGTCCTTATCAGCAGTGTGAAAATGGACTAATACAGCTTGATTTTGTCAGGTCTGTCAAAGATCAGATGGTTGTAGATGTGCAGTCTTATTTCTCAGTTCTCTATTGGGTTCCTTTGGTCTATATGTCTGTTTTTGTACCAGTACTATGTTCTTTTGTTTACTATAACTTTATATTGGTGTTTGAAATCAAGTAGCGTGATGCCACAGCTTTGTTCTTTCTGCTTAAGATTGTCTTGATATGCAGGCTGTTTTTTTGATTTCATATGAACTTTTCGGCAGTTTTATTTTTAATTCTGTGAAGAGCGTCACTTGTAGTTTAATGGGAATAGAATGGAATCTATTAATTACTTTGGGCAATATGGCCATTTTTATCAATGAACATGGAATGTTTTTCCATTTGTTTGTGCCTGCTCTGATTTACTTGGGCATGATTTGTGGTTCTCCTTGAAGAGATCCTTCGCTTTTCTTGTTAGCTGTATTTCTAGGTATTTTTTCTTTTTGTAGTAATCATGAATGGAAGTTCATTTATGATTTGGCTCTCCACTTGTCTGTTGTTGGTGTATAACCATGCTTGTAATTTTTGCCATTGATTTTGTATCCTGTGACTGCTAAATTTGCTTATCAACTTAAGAAGCTTTTGGGCTGAGATGATGGGATTTTCTAGATATAGGGTCATGTCATATGCAGAGACAGTTTGACTTCCTCTCTTTCTATTTGAATACACTTTATTTCTTTCTCTTACCTGATTGCCCTGGCCAGAATGTTCAATACTTTGTTGAAAAGGAGTGGTGAGAGAGGGCATCCTTGTCTAGCAACAGTTTTCAAGGGCAATGCTACCAGATTTTGCACATTCATTATGATATTGGCTGTGGGTTTGTCATAAATGGCTCTTATTCTTTTTTGAATTATCTTCTATCAATACCTAGTTTATCAAGAGATTTTTAACATGAAGGGTTGTTGAATTATATTAAAGGCCTTTTGTGCACCTATTGAGATAATCATTTGGTTTCTGTTTATGTGATAAATTATGTTTATTGATTTGCGTATGTTGAACTAGTCTTGCATCCTAGGGATGAAGCCAACTTGATCATGGTGAATAAGCTTTTAAATGTGCTGCTGCGTTCAGTTTGGCAGTGTTTTATTGAGGTTTTTCAAATCAATGTTCATAAGAAATATTGGCATAAATTTTGTTGTTGTTGAATCTCTGCTGGATTTTAGTATCAGAATAATGCTGGACTCATAAAATGAGTTAGGGAAGAGTTATTGCTTTTTAATTGTTTGAAATAATTTCAGAAGAAATGGTACCAGCTCCTCTTTGTACCTCTGGTAGAATTCAGCTGTAAATCCCTCTGGTCTTGGGCTTTCATTTTTGGTTGGTAGGCATTTATTATTGCCTCAGTTTAGGAACTTATTGGTCTATGCAGGGATTCAAATTCTTGGTTCAGTCTTGGGAGGGTGTATGTGTCCAGGAATTTATCCATAAAATTTTTTATGTATTTGTATATAGGATATATGTATGTATAATCATCATATAGATTCTAGAAGCTACCAATTAGCCTGCCAAGAAAAATATCTTAGTTCCTAAATTGGAATTAGCTTCTAATGTTTGATTATGGTAAGTGATTTAGCATGTTCTCCATATATCCTTATAAAAACTCTATTTATTATTTTCTGATAACATTTGACAAACCCACAGCAACTATCCCCTTTGATACTTCTTCCTTTCTTTATGTTGATGCTATAATAAAATAATATTATTTTCAAAATAAATTATTTCACTCCTTACAGACATTTAAAAAGAAAATAAACAACAACAACAACAAAAAATAATGATTACAGCTATGAACCATGATTAGGGGTCCTTTGTAATGAGTGTGACACAGCTAGCCAGATAAGGGGTTTTATAATAGAAGTAGAAACACTCTCATATCTTCACTTTTCAATAAGTCATTTTTCTTGATGTTACTGAGAAGGTCCCTGAGGGTACGTTTCTAAAACAAATATGTACTAAGTTTGAGAACATGAGTGGCCAATGTGACATAATTCACAGTATCCTCTGTGATCAGATATTCCCTATTTTTGCTTTATTCCTGTGAAAATGTTAGTAGAAGAACTAAGGATATGCTTTGGTAAAAATCACTGAAGCTTACAAAATAAAACAAACTGAAAGCTGAAAGCTAGTCATTGAATTAATGAACAAAGGTTACACGTCCTAAATTTTTAAACCCATATGTCAACTAAGTTGACAAGAATGTTACAAAATATTTAAATTAAATATAAACTGAAAAAAAACTTTGTTATTACTTATTGTTTAGTGGCTCTTATAAATGCTGTCATTATATAAGCCATTTTTCACTGTCAAGGTATATATTTACTAAATAATTTTATATTTTTGTCATACTTTAATGGTGATATGTATATAAATACATTTTTTAAAAAAGTGATTTTTAAATTTTGGCAAATGTTTTGCTATAATTATTTTAATGAAGAGATCTCTTGTGAATATCAAAATTTCAGTCCATTTAAATAAACTAATTTGAACATATTTTTAGTTAAACACAGGAAACATTAAAATTAAATTTAAACGAAAATTTTGTAGATCAATAAAAATATTTTTTACAGTAATTAAAGTGTATGGTGCATCTACCCACGCTATAATTGAAGTAAGTAGAAATCAAAATTCAGAGAGATAAATGGTTTAGAAAATCAAAGGAGAAAGGACTCAGCCTAAACCAGGGGCACATTTATAACCTTGGATACCACTTACTAATATTGATACTATGTTTATGATGTTCCATTTCACAATTACAAATACAAGATAGTCTTATTATATTATTAGAATTAATGAGAAAAATTGAATAAACATATTTTGATTATGATCTTTTGTTTCAAATTTAACCTTAACTTACTACATCGACTATATTGACTTTTAATAATGTCTTAGTTTCAGTGTGAAGAAACTGATGATATTCTAATAAAACTTCATTCATTCAGTTTTTACAGGAGTCTTTGAAATTTGCATATTCAATAAACAGTTTACACATTCAGTTTTTCAATATACATTCTCTTTTTTAACTGGAGAAAGTTAACATAATTACAATAATTAATCAGTTTGATGGAACAGTATGTGCCAGAAAAAAAATAAAATGTAATATAAAATGTAGTCATAGAACTATATTTTCTTTTAAAATTTATTTTCTCACAATGATTTCTGCAATGAAATTACCAATGAAAAAATATATGTATGTGTAAACACGCAATCACAAATAGTCATTTTGACAGGGTATCCATCTGTGAGTATTCTGACTTGGTAATATTTAAGACATTTTGAAATTATTTCTTTGAGTCTCCATGAGAAAAGGTGTCCAAATGACCTAGTAAGTTACAGACATGTGTACTTAATATTTTAATTTTATGTAATAAAAATGAACAATCATGCATAATGTTTCTAGTAATTATTGTTTAAGTTATTTGAAAAACAATATTGTATTTCCTTAGGAATGAATTCAAATGTCATCACAGAGTACAATTTGCTTTTGGTGCTGCTTATTAATCTTTTGATTCTTTTGCTCTTTTTTTCTTATTTCTCAAGACACAAGTGTTCTGATCTAATATCATAATTGTTTTATTCATTTTGTTTAATAGTGTCTTTTTTTCTCCAACTCTAAAATAGCTTTATTTTTAATATACAAAATATAGTCAAATATGAATTGAGATAAAATATTTTATAGACTATTGCTGAAGCTCTTAATATGTCTACTTAAATCCTTTCAAATTATTTGCATATTTTCTTTAGTTAATAAGAGTTTAGATTCTAACTGTAGAACATATATCAGAATTTTAATGAAATATTTTTGGCATCATCAAAGGTCCCTCAGTAGAGAGATAAACCTGAGAGGATTTGCAAATTGTTAATTACAAATGAGCTGCAGATGACCGATTTTAAACAAAACTATTTAGACACATTCATACACATTCTTTCAACTAGATGTCAGTACTGCTCTATTCATTTATAACTAACAAAAACTTTTTAGCAGTATAGCTTTCTGGTGTGTCAAGAGTTAAGAGGTAGTTGCAAGACTTATTTCATTACTTTGGGCAGGTTGCAGTATTTCTTTATGCCAAGTTTACTGATTGACTGAGAGAATAATGTATTTGTTCTCTTTTGTCTGTTATTGTGAGGTTATTCAATATATTGAATAGTATCTTAAAACATTTATTAATTTAAAATTTTCATTCTATTAAGATCAACTTGCTTCAAATGTGTTGATAAGTAATAAGAACAATTTTTTTTATATCTAATCCTTATTTAAAAAAAATACATTAAATAGTGAGTAGACAACTGTGTGGGTAGAATATAAGAGGAGAGACATATTTATAATGTAACAATAAAATTAGTTTAGAATGACTGTCTTCAGTGGACATGGCCTTAATTTACCTGACATTTTATTAAGATCAAATTAACATCCATCATTTAAATGTTTGTATGAGCTATTATCTGTCTTTGAAATTTAACATTTGTTAAACTGCTCCTAGGAAATGGCACTTTGAAAAAAGGCAAGCAATAAATGCAATTCTGAAAACAGCAGGCTTATAAATGCATAGTGACAGGGTTTGTTAATCACCACAATAAAATTAACAGTGCGTAGTTAAGATCAAATCATTCAGTTCATGAACTTGAAGAATATCAAAGAGATCTTTAAATGTACTAATGTGATCTAATATAAATCTAGTTTTAAACTTTAAATATAATTATGAGGTTCAGTAAATTTTACCTTGAGTAAAAAATGTATTTAAAATATGGTTTTTTTTTCCCCTAAAAAATCCATGTAATGAATCCAAAAAACTTCAGAATGAGCAATTCAAAAACAATGTTAATTAGGGACCAAAAAAAAAGTGAAACTATGAGATTGGAGTATACACAGAGATATCTAATTATGATTCATAATGGGGAGAGATGGTTATTCTACTCATGTTTTAAAAATAAGTTATCTAAGAAAGAGGTTTAGGTGCATAAAAAAAGAAACTATAAGATGACTGAATAGGAACAGCTCTGGAGTGCAGTTCCCAGCAAGAAGAATGCAGAGGCCCCCACGGGTGATCCTCAGGCAAGCAGGGTCTGGAATGGACCTCCAGCTGTCCTGCAGCAGAGGGGCCTGACTGTTAGAAGGAAAACTAAGAAACAGAAAGAAACAACTTCATCATCAACAAAAAGACTTCCACTCAGAGATCACAACTGAAAGCCACCAACTACAAATACCACAGATAGACAAAGCCACTAAGACAGGAAGAAACCAGTGCAAAAAGGATGAAAACACCAAAAACCAGAATGCCTCTCCTCCTCCAAAGGATCACAACTCCTCACCAGCTACAGAACAAAGATGAATGGAGAATGAATCTGACGAATTGACAGAAACAGGCTTCAGAAGCTGGGTAATAACAAATTTTTCAGAGCTAAAAGAAGATGTGCCAACCCAATGCAAAGAAACTAAGAACCTAGAGAAAAGGTTAGATGAGATGCTAACCAGAATAAATAGCCTAGAAAAGAATATAAACTACTTGATGGAGCTGAAAAACACAGCACGAGAACTTCACGAAGCATATACAAGTTTCAATAGATGAATTGACCAAGCAGAAGGAAAGATATCAGAGACTGAAGATCAACTGAATGAAATAAAATGAGAAGGCAAGAATAGAGGAAAAAGGGTGAAAAGAAATGAACAAAGCCTCCAAGAAATATGGGATTATGTGAGGATACCTAATCTGCTTTTGATAGGTGTACCTGAATGTGATGGAGAGAATGAATCCAAGATGGAAAACACTCTTCAGGATATTATCCAGGAGAACTTCCCCAACCTAGCAAGGCAGGCCACTATTCAAGTCCAGGAAATACAGAGAATACCACAAAGATATTCCTCAAGAAGAGCAATCCCAAGGCACATAACTGTCAGATTCAGCAGGGTGGAAATGAAGGAAAAAAATGCTAAGGGCAGCCAGAGAGAAAGGTCGGGTTACTCACAAAGGGAAGCCCATCAGACTCACAGCAGATCTCTCCATAGAAACCCTACAAGCCAGAAGAGAGTGGGGGCCAATATTCAGCATCCTTAAAGAAAAGAACTTTCAACCTAGAATTTCATATCCAGCCAAACTAAGCTTCATAAGTGAAGGAGAAAGAAAATCCTTTATGGACAAGCAATTGCTGAGAGAGTTCATCACCACCAGGCCTGCCTTGCAAGAGCTCCTGAAGGAAGCACTAAACAAGGAAAGGAACAACCAGTACCATCCACTCCAAAAATTTACCAAATCGTAAAGACCATTGACACAAGGAAAAAAATGCATAAACTAACAGGCAAAACATCCAGTTAGCAACAAAATGGCAGGAAAAAATTCACACAAAACAATATTAACCTTAAATGTAAATGGGCTAAATGCCCCAGTCAAAAAATACAGATGGGCAAATTGGATAAAAAGTCAAGACCCATTGGTGTGCTGTATTCAGGAAACCCATCTCAAGTGAAAGGACACACATAGCCTCAAAATAAAGGGATGGAGGAAGATTTATCATGCAAATGGAGAGCAAAAATAATCAGGAGTTGCAATCCTTGTCTCTGACAAAATGGACTTTAAACCAACAAAGATCAAAAGAGGCAAAGAATGGCATTACATAATGGTAAAAGGATCAATGCATCAAGAAGAGCTAATGATCCTAAATAAATACTTACCCAATACAGAGAACCCAGGTACATAAAGCAAGTTCTTAATGACCTACAAAGAGATTTAGACCCTACACAATAATTGTGGGAGACTTTAACACTGCACTGTCAATATTAGACAGATCAACGAGACAGAAAATTAAAAAGGATATCCAAGGCTTGAACTCAGATCTGGACCAAGTGGACCTAATGGACATCTACAGAAATCTCCACCCCAAATCCACAAAATAGACATTCTTCTCAACACCACATTGCACCTACTCTAAAATTGACCACATAATTGGAAGTAAATCACTCCTCGGCAAATGCAAAAGAACAGAAATCATAACAGTCTCTCAGACCACAGCGCAATCAAATTAGAACTCAAGATTAAGAAACTCACTCAAAACTGCACAACTACTGGAAACTGAACAACTTGCTCCTGAATGTCTACTGGATAAACAATGAAATGAAGGCAGAAATAAAGTTCTTCAAAACCAACAAGAATGAAGACACAACGTACCAGAATCTCTGGGACACATTTAGAGCAGTGTCTGGAGGGAAATTTATAGCAATAAATGCCCACATGAGAAGGAAGGAAAGATCTAAAATTGACACCCTATCATCAAAATTGAAAGAGCTAGAGAAGCAAGATCAAAAAAACTCAAAAACTAGCAGAAGACAAGAAATAACTAAGAGCAGAGCAGAACTGAAGAAGATAGAGACACAAAAAACCCTTCAAGATATCAATAAATGCAGGAGCTGGTTTTTTGAAAAGATCAACAAAATAGACCACTAGCCAGACTAATAAAAAAAGAGAGAGAAGAATCAAGTAGATGTAATAAAAAATGATAAAGGAGATTAAATGTATTCATTTCATTTGTTTTCTGTTGTTTTCCCCTTTTCAGGACCAAAATATTGTTATCCTACATAAAGGTTGAAATTCAAACTAAAGTGTCTCTTAGTCCTGATGGAGCAAAAATAGAAATATTAATACATTATTTTAAGTTACAAAAGTCACCAAGAGAAAAACTTAAAATAATAATTATCAAACATTGGATATAGTACATGAAAAATAGGTGGAGGATAGTATATAATGAGCTAATTCTCATATTTCAAAGAAGATGTTTATAAAAATCACCTTAATTTAATAAGTCAAGAATACTATTTAGAATTATGAAGATCATCATTAGGAGAACTGAAAATAGAAACAAAGAATCTCATTATGGAGTAGCACTGGATGGTTATATGGGATCATTCTTTTTATTCGTAAGTTCTCCTGTACTCTTTGCCCTTTTAATATGTAAATGGTTAGCTCAATGCCTTTTAAATGTAAAACAGACATTGTAGAGAGTAAGAGGGTTAATTGACTAAGAAATATTAGTGAAAATTTCAGCTAATATTAAGGGTCTTTCTTAAAATTCTTAATTTTCTACAAAAATAAGAAGAAATCCCACCTTGGGAGGCAGAGGTAGAAGGTATAATCTGACTGTTCTCTTGAATGAACTTTCCTAAATTAAATTTGACAAAAGGGGTACCATCTAACAGCAGAACTCTCAGAATCATCCATGGATCCCAAAATAATTTCAATCAATATTTTAGCTGAAGTAAACAGGTGCTCTGGTAAAACCAGGTGATATTAAACCATGGCAAGGATAAGAATGAGTTTAGATTCCATTGCCAGAGTCCTGAACCCCTGGCCCAGCTAACTCCACAGGCTTACACTGAATGATTCATTAACCATGCAGTAATGCAATTCATCTTTTTGAACCCACTTATTTCTTTATGCTGGAAAGGAGTACCTTATTTGTTTTTCTACCCTTAATTATAACTGTGTGTCCTCTTTATATACAATGTGATTTGTATTGCTTCTTAAGATTTATATGCTATGCTTAAATTTTTTCTCTGGCTTTTACAGCCCTACTCTTCCAATTATTACTATTATCCCGCCACTAGTCAGTAAACTTTTTCTATGAGAAGCTTTGCTATTTTAAATTATAAAACATCACTTTCTACCTGGTCAAGGTGTAGTTCTGATACAGGTTAAAGACATACAGAAATGACTAATCAGTATCCATGCAAATCCAAATCTTCAAAGCAAACAGAAATTTCATTATGTTACCAGTCTCTGCATTATTTATCTCAATAGATTTCAACCTTACTCTTCACTCGTCTCTTTCACTTTAAGAGTATCTGAGTGGTACATAAGGTAACCATGGTTACTGGAATAAAACTCCTTTCATGTGCGAAGGCAGAAGCTGTATATGTTTGAAATGTTACTCATACTTCTATATCTTAGGACTGTTTAACAAATTAGACTTGTCTCTGCCATTCTGCTTTTACATGGATTTCATCATTATTTGAAAGGCATGTACTTCTTCATCTGAAATACCTGCTGGTTCAATATTTGTAACATTTCCTTAATATCATATATAGAGGAAATTCTCCTCCTGCCTTATTGCCTGATCTTTTCCCCTCCATGGAACTCATTTCCAAGTAAATAGCCTAAGAAGTGATTTTATGAGCATTAAACAAGTAATTCTTTGGTACATTAATTTTGAAATCATGGGATGACAAGAAGTATGGAGAAAGAACAAATCTCAAGATTGACATTTCTATTCTAGGGAAAAGAAGGCATTTATGTATAGATTCTCTAAGGCAGGAAAATACATTCATTTAATAATAATGTAAATAAAAATATAATGATTATTGAATGTCAGATAGTATATTATACAAAGGACATAAATTTTCTCATTTTTAAACAACAGCTTTGTAAAGATTTTATTATTACAATTAAAAATCTCACCTAATAAATCCTATGGGCTAGAGTATGAGTCTAAAAATCATCCCACTCCCCAGATTGCATCACTTACTGCCCTGCTTTTTAAAAATAGTTACTAAATACCAATCTAAACATAATTTTTTAATTAAAAATTCTTAAATAGAGATGGGGTCTTTCTATGTTGCACAGGCTGATCTCAAACTCCTGGCTTCAAGTAAACCTGCCATTTCAACCTCCCAGAGTGCTGGGATTACAGGTGTGAGCCACCACTATGACCAGCCTAATAAATATATATATATTTTTTGAGACAGAGTCTTGCTCTGTCACCCAGGCTAGAGTGCAGTGGTGTGATCTCAGCTCACTGCAACCTTTGCCTCCCGGGTTCAAGTGATTCTCCTGCCTCAGTCTTCTGAGCAGCTGGGACCACAGGTGTTCACCACCACGCCCAGCTAATTTTTGTATTTCTTTAGCAAAGACAGGGTTTCACCATCTTGGCCAGGCTGGTCTCAAACTCTTGACCTCGTGATCCACCTGCTCAGCCTCCCAAAGTGCTGGGATTACAGGCGTGAGCCACCACGACCAGCCCTAGGGATTCTATATAATATTCAGTTCCCTTACCCCTTGGGCAGGATAATTCTAAAACTCACATTCTATAGTGGCTTTTATAGCTTCCCAGTAAATTGAAGTCCAGCTTCCCTAAGGGTAACTTGATTGCTAATTCACTCTTTATTAGCTGTTTCCCCTTCCCTGTCTCTCTTCCCTACTCCTTTTCTGGCATTTCTTATTTAAGAGCTTGCTTGTGGGGAACCATAATAGTACAACAAATGGATTTGGTTCATCCTGATGCAATGCTACTCAAGATGGCTTCCCATCCTTGCAGGTATCCCCAAGAACAAAAAGCTCTAGCAGCCGAGGGGAGATTAGAAAAGGCGGTTGCTGAAACTCTCCGCCTCTTCAAAGTTGTAGACAGAAGAAAAAAAACCCTGAGGTAACCCATCTCCAAAAGCTTATACCCTCAAACTCTCACTCCACCAGAAATCCAGCATTTGGCTCATTTGGATGGGTGCCATATGGGTATCAGCAATGACACAGTGTTAGCCAGCAACACTATCATAGTCAAAGGGGATGAAAATAGCCACTTTAAATAAAGATGCACTTTTTTTCCCCTGTCTCTTCTCTATGCCTCTGTCAGTAGTCCTAGAAGTGGAATTTTAAAAAACCATATCTCACAGCTGATTAAGCTCCTCTCCAATAGCTTAAGTTGTCTCAGTTTAAGACTGTTTTGGGGGCAGTGACGAGATAAGTTATAAATTGAGTTTGAGATTAAAGCTTTAACCTGGGCTGCTCTTGTAGTAACTGAAAGCCACCAGAAGTTAATGGCATCTTTCAAGATAGCCATTAAGTGATTCACTATTTGCCAGGGAAGAGAGATATGACAGTGCATGGTTGAAAGTAGTGATGGGAGAAAGAATAAATCCAGTCACATTTATACTCTTTCTCTCAATAAACTGGTTATGGAAGGGACTTCAGAGATGAATAAAACTCAAGTGCCTGTGTTAGAATGGTTCTAACCTCAAGAAAAAAATGTTTTGCAGAAGCTTATCTAATAATACTGAAGCATAAATTCAGCTCATGTCTCCCCATACACTGTCCCAGTGAAAGTCAAAATGCTTATCTGCGAGGATGTTCACCATTACATTGGAAATCCCTCTGATGAAAGCACTGTGCCGAGGAAAACTGTTTGTGGTATAGAGAAACAGTGACTACAAAATCCTCAACATTTTATTGTTATTTCAACTCTTGAAGGTCAAGAATAAAATCCTCTTGGAGAAACAAGATGAGAGGGTGTCTGTATAGCTGTTCAAAGTTCTTAACCCCATGTAAGCATATTAAGTCAAGAGATCTTAGAATTATAGGGTTTAGTTGATTTAACCTTCCTACTGTCCTTAGAAGGAGAGAGGTATAATGGAGAGATTGAAGCGGATAGACTTATCATATTCTACAATGTGAGAGTTTCACAAAGGTCTTTCACAAAATAAGGTAGTTTTTTGAAAACAAAAAGAACAATAAGAAAGTGCTTCCAAAAGGATATAGCCATACTGATATATAACATAAAATGTTACAGCTGGAAAAGACCTTAAAACGATCTAATCTAAGCCTCTATATTTTACAAATCTAGAAATGTCAGCTCTTGATGCCAAGGCTATCACTTTTATTATCCACCACACTGTTATTTCAGAAAAAAACATATTCTTAGAATTGCAGCCTTATGATCAGGGTAACCAGCAATCCTCTGTCTTTAGACCATTAGGAAAAATTAGGACAATGACATGGGTGTAGATGGATCTGCTTCTTTTGCACAATCAGATTGCATGGACATTTCATTTCCTAAAGACAGAAAATTTCACATTGCTTTATAGATCACGCTCTATAACAATCTTTACACTACCTGAAGGAAGAAGAAGAAAGTGAGGGTTTTAAAAGAAATGGTTTATTTTTGTTGTATCTTCCGGATATGTTGAGGCTGGAAGTAGGTAATTTCTAGAATCCTTGAGAGAAGGGGTAATGGAAATATTTAGAATGGGGTTTGTCTCAATTTTTGAATCTATGTATGTGCCCATGTATCATTTTCTGTTTCCCTGTAGTGATATTAGCAAGTTGTCCTTAAATTATGATGCATCCTGGGCTTGCCTCTAGATAAAATGACTAAAAATTAATAGATATTTTTAAATCACACCAAACTCAAGGAAAATAATAATCAGAATATGTTTAGCCACAGAGTTGTATTTTGAGAGAGTATCAATAATAGAAATCTTCAAAATGGAAAATGTAATAAAAGGTTAAAAAAAAAAGAAAAAGAAAAGAGGTAGAATAACGTGATAGATCACACAGAAATAAAAGAGGGGAACAGGAGAGAAGGCAGTCAGGGACTGAAAAATCCTCTTGGGGTTTGCAGGGTGTCTGGTTCTTCTCTCTGAGGCCTCCAAATGCTTTGCCTCTTTTTGGTGATGCTCATCCCTTATTTTAAAATTCTGGCCCTACAAGCAACTCTTGGATTTGAAATAAGGGCATATTTCTTGCTTTTATGACACTTACTGGAGAGTGTGCACCTCAGTGAATGATGGTCTCTTTTTTTCTCCAGCCTTAGGATTTTGTAAGCATGCCCAGAAGTTCATGTGTGATATAGCTGGCTAATAAATATGATAAATGCCATTTTTACAATGTTTTCAAAATCAGGCATATTGATTACACAAATCTTTAAAAGTATTTGTGATGGGCAAAACTGTTTCCAAGTAAAATTAGTCATTATTCTGCAGCCCATTTTTGTGGACACAGAAAACACATCAATCCTTGTGGGGATACAGAGTGTGAGACACAGACTCTCAGCTGCTTTACAAAGCAACCTGATTTTGCAGGAATGTGAAGTTTATGAGAAAGCTATCTTTAGAAGCACTGGAAAGCTAAAGAATATTTTACATTCAGACACAGCTCAAGAAAAAAATGAAAATCATTATGGTATTTAAAATTCTCATTTATTGTAGAGGAATCTAAACCAGAATTTTCTAAATAATAGACATGCCTCTCAAATTGAGAAGTTATTTCCCACCTGCTAAAGAGTAACTGGAAATTCTGTAAGAAATGTAAGTTTTAAAGTGGTTATGTAAATATACTCAAGATCAAGAATAGTTGCATCTGGGAAATAAGAACATTATGAATAAAGGATGTTCACACTGTTACTACAAACAAAGTGCAGGAATACTCTAAGAAAGGGGACTTGACATACACACTCTCAAGAGTAAATCAGCCAGAGTGAAAAAATAGAAAATTGGAGAACAATCTTTGGCACAATTTCTCCCCATTGAAATAGTGCAGAACTGAATGAGGTCTTTGAGGGAAAGGAGATGGCCCTCAAAGAAAAGGTGAATTTATCACTGTTACTTGCAGATGATTTTTTTTATTATACTTTGAATTCTGGGGTACATGTGCAGAACATGCAGGTTTGTTACATAGGTATACATGTGCCATGGTGGGTTGCTGCACCCATGAACCCATCATCTACATAAGGTATTTCTCCTAATGCTATCCGTGTCCCTGCAAAGGATATGAACTCATTCTTTTTTATGGCTGCATAGTATTCTACTGTGTATATGTGCCACATTTTCTTTATCCAGTCTATCATTGATGGGCATTTGGGTTGGTTCAAATCTTTGCTATTGTGAACAGTGCCACAATACACATACATGTGCATGTGTCTTTATAGTAGAATGATTTAGAATTCTTTAGATATATACCCAGTAATGGGATTGCTACATCAAATGATATCTCTAGTTCTAGATCTTTGAGGAATTGCCACACTGTCTTCCACAATTGTTGAACCAATTTACACTCCCACCAACATTGTAAAAGCATTCCTATTTCTCCACATCCTCTCCAGCATCTGTTTTTTCCTGACTTTTTAATGATTGCCCTTGTAACTAACATGAGATGGTATCTCATTGTGGTTTTGATTTGTATTTCTCTAATAACCAGTGATGATGAGCTTTTCTTCATATGTTTGTTGGCTGCATAAATATCTTCTTTTGAGAAGTGTCTGTTCATATCCATCACCTACTTTTTGATGGAGTTGTTTGTTTTTTTCTTGTAAATTTGTTTAAGTTCTTTGTAGATTCTGGGTATCAGCCCTTTGTCAGATGCAGATGATATTTTTGTGTCTGTTTCCATATCATACATTCTTACTATTGTTCTATCAGACACTGGATGACACATTGGTACTCACAGGTTGCATGAGCCTTTAGGAGA